>CAUYQG010193913.1:0-11068 GCA_963574415.1 Tarsius wallacei
TATATTCCCAATAGGGGAATTGCTGGGTCATATGGAAGGTCAATTTCTAGTTCCTTCAGAAATCGCCACACTGTCTTCCAAAGAGGTTGTATTAGTCTGCATTCCCACCAGCAGTGTAGTAGTGTTCCTTTTTCTCCACATCCTCACCAGCATCTGTTGCTGTTTGTTTCATTAATGATGGCCAGTCTTATAGGGGTTAGGTGGTTTTGATTTGCATTTCTCTAATGATGAGTGAGGCTGAGTACTTTTTCATGTGTCTGTTGGCCGCCCATATATCTTCTTTTGAGAAGTGTCTATTCATGTCTTTTGCCCACTTTTTTTTTTTTTTTGGAGTTGGAGTCTCACTCTGTCACCCAGACTGGAGTGCAGTGGCTGCTCCCGGCCACTGCATCCTCGACCTCCTGGGCTCCAGCGATCCTTCTCCCTCAACCTTCCAAGTAGCCAGAACAACAGGTGCGCCCTACCATGCCCTGCTAAATTTTTTGATTTATTGTAGAGATGAGGCCTCACCAAGTTGGCCAGGTGGGTCTCGAACCCGCGGGCTCAGGCAATTCACTCACCTTGGCCTCCCAAAGCGTGGGATTACTGGCTGAGCCACCGAGCCTGGCCTTCCCCACTTTTTAAAGGGGTTGTTTGTTTTTTCCTTTCGGCGCATTTGAGTTCCTTGTAGATCCTAGATATTAGGCCTTTGTGAGATATACAGTTTGCCCACTTTTTAATAGGGCTATTTGTCTTTTTCTTTTTGGCACATTTGAGTTCCTTATAGATTCTAGATGTTAGGACTTTGTCAGATAAACAGTTGACAAATATTTTTTTTTCCCATTCTGTGGGCTGTCTCCTTGCTCTCTTGATGGTCTCTTTTGCTTTGTAGAAGTTTTCAGGACTTTGGCAGTCTCAGGGCACACAATCACTGTGCAAAAGACAATTGCATTCTTATACACCAACAACAAACAGAGAAACAAAAAGCACAATGCCATTCACAATAGCAACAACAACAAAAAAAATGAAATACTTTGGCATCTTCCTAACCAGAGACATGAAAGACATTTACAATGAAAACTAAAAAACACTGCTCAAAGAAATCCAAGATGATACAGACAAATGGAAAAATATTCCATGCTCATGGATTGAAAGAATCAACGTTGTTAAGATGTCCATCCTACCAAAGGCAATCTACAGATTTAACGGAATATCCATTAAATTACCAGCACCATTCTTCTCAACCTGGAAACGACAATACAAAAATTCATGTGGAAATATAAATGACCACAAATAGCCAAAACAATTCTCAGCAAAAGAAACAAAACGGGAGGTATCACACTTCCAGACTTCAAATTTTTTTAAAAGGCTACAATAATCAGAACAGCTTGGTATTGGTACAAGAACAGGCATATAGACAAATGGAACAGGATAGAGATTCCAGAAGCAAAACCTCTATTTCTCAACCAACGCATCTTTCACAAAGCCTCCACTAATAACCACTGGGGAAAGGAAAACTTATTCAGTACATGGTGCTGGGAAAATTGACTGACCACATGCAGAAGTTTAAAACAAGACTCCTACCTATCACCATACATAAAAATCAACTCTAAATGGATCAAAGACCTAAACATAAAACCACAAACTACAGGAACCCTACAAAATGCGGGAGATACCCTTATTGAAATTGGAACTGGTTACCAATTCCTGATCAAAACCTCAAATGCCCGTGCCAAAAAGATAAGATAGATAAGTGGGAGCTTATCAAACTGAAAGGACTCTAGAGTTCTATAGAAACACAAACATCTACTATGTTCCATTATGGGGGTGGGAGAAGGAAGGCATGGTAACTCCCACCCTCTAAATTAGCAGGGTAAAGAAACTTTATTATTAAAGGAAGTTGCCTTCTTCCTGCCTTCAAAGTAATCAAAGCAGAGCATTATTGGGTGACAAGCCCCATGTTATGAGGTAACTGTTTTATTTTTTCTGCTTATCAAAAATCATTGATAAATTGATGCTTGCATTACTAACCATCCTATTTCAAAGTGGTGAAACACTGATCTTGGAAGATATTCATTTCTCTAGATATGGACAAAGCTAATTAGCTAACGGACCTATGGCCACCTCTAGGCTGTGACACACAGACTGTATATACTATAATTGTGATGGCAAATATAATGTCATAATTTTCACTCTATACCTGAATGGCAGCTGTGGATTGGCAGCATACAAAGGAACTTTTGTAAAAATGTATTATACTATGTGGATTTTATATCTGGTAGATTTCATGAAACCTATTATTTCTTCTTAAATTTTCCTAGCATTTTATTAGAATTTGGAAAATTGTATTTGTTTTAAAGGAAATATAGACACAATCTTTTAGGGGTAGGTGTGAGGGTAGGGAAGAGAGGGATTAATAGTTTCCCCTTAAAGAGGGTTTCTGAGTTGCCATTTCACATCCATTAATGGGCTCAATTTTTTTTAGAATCTAAGACATTCTTAAAAGGAAGTGATTCACAAAAAAATATTTCTCGTAGGTCACATTATGTTCTGAATGTTTGTGTCTCCCCAAATTAATATGTTGAAACCTAATCCCCATTGTGGTAGAATAAAGTGGTGGGACCTTTGGTAGATGATTAGATCATGAGGACTGTTTTTTAAGGATTGGTACCCTTATAAAAGAGACCTGAAAAAGCATGTTCATAGCTTCCACCATTTAAAAACACAGCAAGAATGTGCCATCTTTGAAGAAGAGAATAGCCCTCACCAGGCATTAAAACTGCTGACACCTTGATCTTGGACTTTCTGGCCTTTAGAATTGTGAGAATTAAATTTCTGTTTTTTATAAGTTACCTGTGGTATTTTGTTACAGTAGTGCAAACAAACCAAGACAGATCACTAGATGCACATGCCCTTTGACTCTGTATGCAAGGCAGAAAAATAATCACAGTGCATTGATAAAGGATGTGAAGATGATACCAGGAGAAGCCAACTTCTCAGGTTCCGAGACTTTTAAAAACAACAAACTGTGCTGCTCCTGTAGTCTGATGTGATTATCTTTGATTTTTTGTTTTGTTTTGTTTTGTGGGGCAAATCTTATGGAATCTTCTTTTTAAATGCCAGATAAGGACATAAGGTATATCTATGTGCCTGGTATCCTTAGACTGAAATTTCACTTCAGTGACTTGAAAACCTAGAAAGAGGAATATAATGACATCCTTTAAGTGAAAGTTCTGCAAAATCTATAACATGTGATGGGAATAAGAGAGAAAGAGCAGTGAACTTAACATCTGGTTCAAGTCCTAGTCTGCTACTTACTAGGTATATGACCATGAATATGCTGTTTAACTATTTTGTGCCTTAGTTTCCTCATCTTTAAAATAAGGGGTAATAATTGTACCACCTTCATAATGCAGATTACAAGTGAGAACATGAATATTAAAACCCTATGCAAATGGTAAAACACTATACCATATAACAAAACATATAATGGGTTTTACATAATTATTTAAACAATCTATTTAAGTTTTAATTAATAATGGTAAAACTCATTGTTCTTCACAAAAGAGAGTTCCTATGGTATCTAGATTGAGGTGTAGCGGCAGCCTAGATTTACATAAATTTAAATCTTCATCAGTTAACATAAAGTTCCTTTCAAAACTTAGACATTTGAACTGTTTTTCTTTACTTCTTCACCGTGAAATATATGAAATGAAGACACTCATGTATCAGATTAGTTTGACATCAATATAGAATCACCAGACAAGCAGGGGCATGACATCAAAACACAATTAAACTAAACACTAGTCAATTAACTGAGCACTAAAGCATCCAAACACTATTATCGAAAGACACACTGTGCCATCAGGACTTGATTTTAGTTGTCCTCTTTGGTAATTGGGTTAGAGTTCAACCTTTCACTCTGGTCTGCCGGTGAGATAGAGTGATGGCAATCTGGAGCAACCTCTAGCTTTAGAGTCTTGAGGTACAAGCCAGGTCCCAGCTGAATCTGTTTCCACCAGGCCTATTGAAATCCATCTGTTGAAATATTTCACTGGAGCTGAAAATGGCTTGTTTAAAGGGCCCCTAGGTGCCTTTCTTTCTCTACACGGAGCATTCTTTTTGGCGTTTCTTTGCTTCCTGATCTTGTTAAACATCTTCATTCCTTGGAGTAAATGAATAGCTGCCTCAGTAGAAAGGAGATTTGCTGTCTGTTTCAGTATGGACTGAGCTGACAGTTCTTAGGCTGCCTCAGCCTTAAGGGAAAGAACTAAGTGGTTAGGCTTTTATGGAGGTTAATAAGCGCTTTTCTTGTTGGTTGGTTTGTCTATAACTGCTCAGGTTTTGGGACTCAATCTGTCAGGGATCTTAGCAAATAACCCTTCTGGCTATGCACTTAGAAATAACACTTGTATTACCAATATAGCAAACAAATGTTGGAGTAAATCACGAGAGGTGACAAACAGACCTTAAACCACTATTTTCTTGGCCCATCTTGGGATGTGAGGAAATGGGGAAAGAAAATCAAGTTATAGGAATGTTATGCATTTGTGGAAAAACAGATAAAGTTACTGTATTTTTAGGGGAAAACACACATAACTATATTTCTGAAGAGATTGTTTAACAATGTGTCACTGTTTTCAAGTTTGCTTTGTATTTTCAAATTGTTAAGAATTCTTTCTAAATTGTGTCTACTTTCCTGTCTTGATGAAAAGTTGATCAAATTGAAATAAATCTTTTTATAATGATAGGAACACTTGTAGTGTCCTTGAGGATTTTTATTGTGCAATTATGGTGCCCAGTGTCTCTGGGCCACTACTTTGACTATCAGTAAACAATGTCTCGAGTCATATATAGAGATGGAGAAGGTTTAGAAGATTGAGCTGAATTGCACTTAGTACTTCATTTTTAATGAAATTACAACTATGATTTTTGTCTCCGTGTGACTTGCCAGTTTCTCTTCTAAGTAGAGCATTCAAATCATGACTTGCATGTTCTTTTTAGCTATGATCTGGCTAATTAAGTTTTTATTTTAATAGAATAATTAGAGGGAGGGAAGAGAAATAAAAAGCGAAAGAGAATGTTACAATAGGCAAAATGTTATCTATTCTATGGGCACACTGTAGAAAGAATTTTTAATTAGGTCTGCAGATTTATCATAGTGGAAAGGAGATAATTCAACTAAAAGGAAAACTCCACTCCCCTATTTTACTGCCCATTAAAGGTGGGAACAAGATGACAAACATAAACAACTAAACTTAGATAGTACCCAGAGCCTATGTTATTTCAACATAATAGAAAGTGGGCTATAGGATTACATGAAAAAGGTTTATTCCTAGAAAAATTATTTTTTTCAGGTATGTACTACTGAGTATGAGTGCGTACAATTTATCTTGTAAAAGATAGAATTTTCAACTGTTTGACTCTCATTTTACTCAGTTCACTGAATGTGCTCTATGGCCCATAAAAATAACAAGGAACATTTTTATTATTAGATACCACATTATTCTAGGGAGCCACTGCATAGCAACTGCTACTTCCTTCGTCATTTACTAAATTCTCTAATCAAATTAAGTGAGCCATTTTATGTGCTCTGTTATTCATTTAAACCATACATGCTGGACATAAATACAAGAAAAATCCTGACTACTCATATATAGCTTACATGGACCCTATTCCAGGGCTCTTAAAAGTCAAGACAGAAAACTTCTAAATTCTTGAATATCACAAACATATATATATATTTTTTTGGGTTGGAGTCTCACTCTGTCGCCCAGACTGGAGTGCAGTGGCCACTCCCGGCCACCACAGCCTCGACCTGCTGGGCTCCGGTGATCCTTCCACCTCAGCTTTCCAAGTAGCTGGAACTACAGGCGTGTGCTACCACGCCCAGCTAATTTTTGATTTATTGTAGAGATGAGGTCTTGCCAAGTTGCCCAGGTGGGTCTCGAACCTGTGGACTCAGGCAATCCACTCACCTCAGCCTCCCAAAGCGCTGGGATTACAGGCTGAGCCACCGAGCCTGGTTAATATAATTTAAGCAATGTGGTTTAAATGTTTGTCCCCTCCAAAATTAAGGTTGAAATTTAATTACCACTGAAAATTAATTGCTGTTGTAACAGTTCTAAGTGGGGGGGGGACCTTTAAGAGGTGATTAGACCATGAGAGCCCCACCTTCATGAATGCGTTAATACCATTATACTGAGAGTGGATTTTTGATAGAAACTGTGGGTTCCTTTTAAAATAATGAATTTGGACCCCTTTTGTCTTTCTCATTCTCTCTTTGTCCTCTGTCATGGGATAACACAGCAAGAAGGTCCTTGCCAGATGCTGGCCCCTTGATTATAAACTTCCCAGCCTTCAGAACCAATATATTTCTGTTCAGTAAAAATTACCCGGTCTGTAGTATTTTGTTAGAGCACAAAATGTACTAAGACAATCAATTAATTATTTTCTTTATTTAACTCATTTAAACTCTGTGAGAACATCTGACATCTGCATTAGCACTCTGTCAATATGCATTAATATCAGGATTGATTTGAATAATTCTTCCAACTTGGAGTCCTTTTGGGAAAATGTACAGGGCACTATGTGAACTGGATTATATACTAATGGTAAATATCATCATAATATAGTTAACATTTATTGAATATGTTTTATATTTCAACCACATAACCTATATTAACTTAATTCTGACAACTCAGTGAGGTAGATATTATTTTCATTATCTCTAATTTATAGATGAGAAAAGGAAATCACAAGGGGGTTAAATAAATTGCTCAAGTTTGCACTGGTTTAAAGTGACAGACCTGGGATACAAACTCTGGCAGTATGATATTAGTATCTATACTCGCAATCACTAAGCCATACAACTCAGCAACGCCACCATTAACATGGTAGAGCCCCATTACATCAAAATTATTGGTTTGTTCCTATGTGCTCTTTATCTTCTGATCCATTTTTTTCTTCTCCTATCCTCACTGCCAAACACCTATTTCCTATATTTCCTTACCACACAGGGCATCCTGATTTTCCAGCAATTGGAAATTATTACTGATCTCCTCACTGGCATCTTGATTTCCTAATGAATAGAAATTGCTATCGATTGCCTAACAGAATCAGGGTTGTTAAATTTTTATTTTTTTCACTTATTGTGTTCAAGTTGTTTTTTTATTACACTCTACTATTTTTTTCTATTATTCTTGTGTCTCCTCCACTGGATCTTCCTTCTGTTGTTTCCCCTTCTTTTCTTGTTCTTCATTCTCCCTTTTCATAAATGCATTTATAAGCATGGCTTCATTGAATACCTCCAAGTATCTTTCTCTTTCGTCTGTACCACCAGCTCTAATAATTTTTATAAGCTCTTTTCTCTCTAACCACCATGAGCTCACTTAGCCTAAGAACAAGCTTATCAGCCTCTTTACCAAACCAGTTTGACACCACCTTTTAAATTTTAATGGCATGATTTAGCCTCAAAACTTCCAACTTATTTGTTATTCATCCTTCTGATTCCCTTATCTCATCAATCATCAAGTCCTGTTGATCTTTCTTTAGTAATGTATCTCCATCCATTAATTCTTTTGTATTCCCAGAGCCTCAATATGTTCCAACCCTCATTATCTCTTGCTTGTAAGATTATAATAACCTTCTAACTGGTCTCCTGGCTTCCATGGTGCTTACCCCCTAGTGTCTTTTCCCATTTCATATCCTCGTCACCTGTTCCGCTAAGGGTGGGGAGAAGGGATACACCTATGATATACTAGAGTTAAAATAAATGGAAAGAGAATAGTTTGAATTTAGAGGAGCAAGCTGTCATTGCTGATTGGGATAATCAGGGAAAGCTTTAGGAAGGAGATGGAATTTGGGATTTATATCAATAAATAGGGCTGAGGGGGCATTTAAGAATGAGGAAAACTGGGTAAACAGAAACTTGGGATGGAAATGGAAGAAGAGTTTGGGGACAATTAGTAGGCTTGGCTGAACCAGAACATTATGGTAGGAAAATTGAGGTTGAAAATACGAGGCAAAGGAATGTAAATGTATTGTTTAGGAAATGGGTAGAGACATGATGAAAGTGGCATTTCAGGAAGATGAAACTGGCAGCTGTGTGCAGGGTAGATTAGTGGGAGGAGAGAATAGAGAGTGGGGTCTGGTGAGGAGGTTGTAATAGAGTTCAGATGTGAGCTAATAATGGCTTTGAATAGGATGGCAGTGAGAACAAACTGATGAAATGGATGCAGATGTGAGAAGCATTATGGAAGGAGATTTGATCAGGCTTCCTGAGAGGATGAATTTGCAGGCAGTTGGGGGAGGAAGTGGGAGGGTTAGAGTCCAGATGACCAGAAGAGTGTCTATCAAAATTTTCCCATCCTTCAAGCTTCAGTGCTTTCTCCTCTAAGAGTACTTTGTCCCAAAGAAGCATTGAGAGCAAGGCACCTTGTCCACAATAGATGCTCAAAGAGCATCAAATAAAAACCTTCTTTGCATGCTCTGAACTCCTAGAGACTTATCTAGTGACTCCACTTTTAGTAAGTACTCAGCATAAACTGCACACTTTCTACTAAACTGACTTTTAATTTGAGAATGTTTTCCCTCGAAGGTGAGAGAGATCAGAAGTCTTTTCAGGGCAGAAGCCATGTCTTATTCCCTAGATCCCCATCCTACCTAGTTCAGACCTAGACCCATAGTGGTTGTTAAAAGCATTTCTTTTGATGGTTTCCTTTCCTTCTCTGGGGTGCTTAGATGAGTCTTCTTACAGGTTTACTTCCCTGCCCATTGTTATGTTGATGAGGGTTACAGTTTAACTACCTTACTACATCTGAGCCTTGACACTTACAGACTTTTAGTGTCTCTTCTGCATAGTCTCTTTTCTCCTCCAGTGGTGTTTATTTAATTAGATCACATATTTTCTATTTCGGTAGGTGCTTGGTAAATGTTGGTTGATTTTATTCTAAGATTTCTGGTTGTGGCATGAGCTCTGCTTCATAAGCTCCATCTGCATACTTTAGTAACACTCCAGAAAGTGAATGTATTTGCACAAATGACAGGTTTTGTTGGTTTAATTTTGTAAACTGTTTAAAAATTGGTTCATTTCTTTTCATTTTAAAAATATTTTCCATTCAAGGGTATTATATTACTATTCAGATTTCCTATTGCCTGAAAAATATAGTTTGCTTTATGATCCCAATATTATAAAGCCAACAGATAAAAGAGTATCTCTATAAACAAAATATTTATTTGACCTTGAGACTTTTCCCAAATTTCTTTTCTTCAGATACAGATGCAAATTTCTACAAACATACATTTAAATGTTACCTTAAATTGATAAGATTTAAAGTACTTTGACAGCAATGTCCATTAAAGGATATTGTTGCCGGAATTTCTTTCTTATGGCTAAGATTTTAGAGCCCTGCATTCTAGTGCCAAGTCTTCCTGTAAATGCAGTGAGAACTTAGAGAAGGTACGTGACTTTTCTTGCTCTTTCTCCCATCTATGAAGCAAGAATGTTGAACTAGATTACCTTCTACCTTAGCATTAATTTTGCCTTCAAGTTATGTCAAGTAAAAATAATTCTTTTTTTAAAGCACACAACGTGGACATTTCAGGGATTTGTAGGATTCTAAGGACAGGCCATGTCCCAGCATGCCTAGATCTCATAGAAATTGGATGAGGGATAGGGAAGTCATCAAGATTGGAAGTTACTTTAAGGGTCTGGATAATTATAAAAATCACATAGCTCATGTGCATTTCTCTCGCCCTCCCTCCCTACCCCCTCCTTCCCTCCCTCCTTCTTCTCTCTCTCTCTCTCTCTCTCTCTCTCTCTCTCTCTCTCTCTCTTTCTCTCTCTACTTCTCTCCACATATCTGTTGTAGTCTTCTCTTTCTAGTGCTGGCTTCCTTGTATCTTCAGTTTACAAATGGCCCACAAAAGTCTACCCCAAGTCTTCCATGTCCTTCTAACACAGGCTCATTCTCTCTAATTATCAGGCTCATTCTCTCAATTTCCAATTACAAGAGGGAAAATATTTGGCTCAGCTTATCTTTTTCAGCTAGACCTTATAAGCCATAGATTGCTGGTTGTTAGTGTACTGGACGGACCGGGTGAGGGTGGAGAGGTGCAGGGAGGCACGCAGCACTGCCCAGGCTGGCAAGCCAGGGGTGTGCGCCAGCAACCCAGAGATCCGAGTAGATGCAAAGAATTGCGACACACAGAGGTGAGAGAAGAAAAGACTTATTTAAGAAAAGTTCACCCCCCACAGACAGGGAGTGGGCCTACACTCTAAGTGAGTGTGGCCTCGTAGCCCCCCAGAGTCCTGGCTTAAATCCTTCTCTTGGAGATGTTGCACGTGACTGCTGTGACTCCCTTATCAACCACCTGTGGACGTCTTGGAGGACCTGTGACACAAAGACCCATTAATGTTCACCCACATTATCATAGCCCCTAGATAAGGGCGTGACAAGGATTCTAATTCTCCTGCACCTTCCCAAACGACATTCCTTAGACCTAATGGAGGGTGTACCTCCCCTTATCTCCTAGGCATTCCCAGTAGGTAGCTTTGGGGGATCCTTGGCTTCCCTGTAGATAGTGCCCACTTTACTAGAAGATCGAATCCCCACCTGCTCTCCCTCTGAGCGGCTATAACTTTTGTAATTACAAGTTTCCTGACTTTTACAATCCTTGTCCAATACATGATGTCTTAGACCTTGTAAATTCCCTTTACTCTAGGCAAGCTTGACTGCCACTATGAGATACCTCAGATACCTAGAAGTCTGTTTCTGAAAAGACAAAGTCAGTAAAGTTAATTGTACCTAAAGTGTGCATTTCTCCAAAAGCATAGCTTCTACTTTCTCATCATTGTGTCAGGGTTTAAGAACAAGATGAAAAATGGCTTCCCGGCTGGGCTCGGTGGCTCAGTCTGTAATCCCAGCACTTTGGGAGGCCGAGGTGAATGGATTGCCTGTGCCTGCGGGTTCGAGACCCGCCCGGGCAACTTGGCAAGACCTGATCTCTACAATAAACCAAAAACTAGCCGGGCGTGGTGGCCCATGCCTGTAGTTCCAGCTACTTGGAAGGCTGAGGTGGAAGGATC
>CAUYQG010193916.1:0-30863 GCA_963574415.1 Tarsius wallacei
CGCCTGTAGTTCCGGCTACTCGGAAGGCTGAGGCAGAAGGATCGCAGGAGCCCAGCAGGTCGAGGCTGCGGTGGCCAGGAGCTGCCGCTGCACTCCAGTCTGGGCGACAGAGTGAGACGCCAACTCAAAAAAAAAAAAAAAAATTCTGCCAAGCATCATAGGCATGACATAATGTTTAATTCAAACTTTGGCTTCCTTAGACGCAAGAGAAGGCTCTGCTTAGGTAGACTAAAACAAAACAAAAACGGCCCCCCCGCCAGCGAGAAACCCACCAAAAAACCCCGGTTCTCGTGGTCCTCCATAAAACAGAGTCAGTGAGGGCTATCCCTGCAGACCAGAGGACTAAACACAGCACCTCACCAAGCAAAGGGGTTCTGTTAGGCATCTTACAGACCAGGGGTTAAGTGTAGCTCTGTGGCTTCAGCTTTGAGCAACACAATTCAGCTCTCAGAGCTTCACCTATGAAACAGGGGTAATAGTGGCATCCATTTCCTAGGGCTGTGGTGAGGGTTACACAAAGTACGCATTGTATGTGCATGAGCATAGTATCTGACACACGGTAGCTACTTAGTAGCTATTTACTGTTATTATTTCCCTTCCTTTTTTTTTTTGCGTTGAGGCCATATTATGTGACCCAGACTGGAGTGCACTGGCACGATCACAGTTCACCACAGCCTCGACTTCCTGGGTCCAGGCGATCCTTCTGTCTCAGGCTCCTGAGTAGCTGGGACTACTATGCCCAGCTCTATGTTGTCCAGGCTGGTCTTGAACTCCTAGGCTCAAGCAATCCTCCTGCCCCCCAAAGTGCTGGAATTATAGGCATGAGCCACTGGGCCTGGCCTCCCCTTCCTTTTTAAATTTGTAAAATTCCAAAATGTTAATCTTTTAAGGAACAGAGCGTCCTAGAGTCTAATACATAAGTGGCAACAAACACACAAGTAGGCTATCAAGAGCTAATACTATTTCACTTGTTGATGCTCACCCCAGACCATTTGGCTTTTCTGTTCCTGTGGCTCCTGGCTGGGGAATGGAGGTTCCCAAATGACCCGCTCCAGGCATTTATCCCTATTTGTCGATTCTGGCCTTTTAAAGGGAAGAGCACTGAAATAAACAGCAAGGTCTATTTTTCTTCCCTTTGGTTTGTTTGTTTGTAAGCAAAAAAAAACGAGAGACAAGCTTGGAGCGCATTTCAGATCCATAAAAGACAAATTAATTATCCCCAAGCAGAAGCTGACCTTTAGCTGGCCCCAGCCCCAGGGCTGGAGTCACAGCTGCACCTGCTTTGAAGATGACAATATCCACTTGCTAAATACTAATAATTAGTCACCAAAGCAGGATAAAGAATGCAGAGCAACTTGAACCTGCAATTACTGTACTCATGTGTGTCCCCTGCGCCCTTGGAGGGCCAATTACCCCAGCACATTACCATAATTGGACTGACATGTTAACAGCGTCCTCCATTCTTTGAAAGTGTCACTGTCCCCCTTTCCTGCCCCTTACAGCCCTGCCTGTTCGGTACTGTGCTTTATGGCTAAGGCTGGCTGCATATGTCAAAGCTGTGTATCCTCTGAGGGTGCAATGGGTTTACCAGATGGCTCATGTGCAAGCCAAGCATGTGCACAGAGTATTCTGGGATGAAGGTCACTGCTGCCCCAATCCCTACCTTCTCCCTCTCTCAACGCCACCTCTACCTCTTATGGAAAGATATCACAATTTGCAGGCGGCTCCACTGACCAACCATGTATACGCTGTTTCTCCCTCTGGACTTCCAGAGCCATTCCTGGGGGCCACCTGTCCCACTTACACTCTACTCAGCAGTGGCCTGAGTCTTGAAAGACTATGGTGGGTGGCCTGACCACGGGAGCCCAGAGTGCTCAAAGAAGGGTGCTCCCAACTCAGTCATAAGCAGAGGCAACTATTTGTGGAGCCGCAGACCCTGAACAAGAGGGAGGGGCTGCTTTTGTCCCTTGAGGCGCAGCGGGAGAGCAGGGGCAGACTGGCAGCATGCGGCTGGGCCAAGAGCCTGTCTTCAGGGCGTCGGCGCTGGTGACAGGCACGCCTGCCTCAGCGGCCTCCACCTTGGCCCCTGCTGCCTCACCACCGTTTTATGAGGTGATCAGTGTCCTATCGATCGAGAGAAGGCTGCTCAGCACTAGTATCAACTCTGTGCTGGCAAGGAAGCAGATTCCTGCTGCTGACCTTTCCAAAGCAAAAATCAGTTTTTAGATTTTTGCCTTCTTCCCCCTTCTTTCCATCTGATTCCTTTCCCCATAGAGCAGCAGCAAGAACCTTTTTCTTACAAGTCACTGCAACCTTCCAAGGGAAGAGGACTTGGTTTCTGGCTGTGTTTCCGCCCCCTGGGGAGCTGAGCCCCTGAGAATGAGTTCCTGAGCTTTCTCCGGCCCAGCCTGGGGTCCGGGAGCTACAGCAAGAAAGAGCCTGGGGTGGCCACACTGACTTGGGCCGGACCCTGCGTCTCCCATCCTGCCCAGGACCCCTGTGTTGCACAACTCCAGGGGCACCATTCACGTATTCAGTGTGCCGATGTCTTCTGGAACTCAAGAGAAGACACAGAAAACGGCGGGCCCGGGTTGGGCAGCACGGTGGCCTGAGCGCTCTCACACACGCATGCGCACACGCACACCCCACGCCTCTGCCTTCTCCCGAGCGGCTCCGGACCTTACAGGCCCCAGGCTCTTTGCTGTTGGTGCTACTCATGCATGAAATGGTCCACAGGGACAACTTCTGCTCTAATAAGCACCACAGTGTACCCTCCCCAAACCCATCGCAGGCACACACCCGAATGTACTCCTTGGTTACTTCTGCCATCACAATGGTCCTCCCAGGATATAGCATCCCAGGAGGATGGCCCCGTTGAGTATTCGCGGATGAATCCAGCATTCGATCTCTCGATCGCCAAGATTCAGTGGTAGGAGGATGGAGGATTTTTGTCTTGACTCATCACATGCTTTGTCCTCACTAGTCACTCACACTTAGGGAGCAGATAGAAAGCTGCACACATACACCCACAACAAGACAAATGCAGCCACCAACACAGAAGATATGCAACACCCATAAGTGCACAGGCCTGCATAGAAGCCGTCAGCCCCTGGGTGGAGTTATGCTGATGTGTACAAGGAGAGCCATGCAACACCCATAAAGCACTCACTTATGGCACACAAACACACATTCTTGCGTAGGCCCTCACTCAAAAAAGTAACTACGGGGGTCCATCTGAATGTACAAGATTATTGGGCTATAAATGTGACCTGGAATGTGCCAGAAAGTCTAGTCTGTCATTTAATCACTATAGCTTTTGGGTTGAGCTCTGTGGTAGGCGTTCCTCTCTGGGTGGCCGACCCTTCATTGCTGGAAGGGCCAGTTGAGTGTCTTTGTAGGAGATTTACAAGACTTTGCCTGTCACCTCAACTGGGGGTCCTTCTATCGGCCCATCACATTCCCTTGAAGAGGTCAAGAGTTTCAGTATCTTCCTACAAACGGCTGCACACAGCTGTGAGCTCCACGGGCCGAGTGATTGCAGGCAATCTTTTCTTTTGCCCAGAATGTGTGTTCTGGGCATCTCAGAAGGGAGACAGGTCCAAGCAGCCTGATTCTGCTCCCAGATAAGGTAGAATTCAGACTCTAGCCACAGAAGGTGATTCTTTACAGTCAAAAGGGAGGCGTCCTTGAAACTGGGCATTGCGGGCTGGAGAGGAAGAGACTGCCCGTGTGTCTCCAAGTGGGATCTGACGTCACCGAGCTTGATTGCTTCACCTCAAACTTATCTCTAAATCGGTCTTAGTGGAAAAAGACCAGCTCCTCTTAAGATGGGTCCCTAAGAAATCCCAGAGAGCTGCAGCTGACCTAGGCTGAAGTCGAGGTCATTGTGGCCTGGCCATGCCCTAGGGAGGGAGACAAGATTAGGGAAAAGATAGAAGTCCTGCAGCTGTTATTTTTTAAATCCCTTTACAGATTTTTGCTTAGATACCAACTGCTTAGCCTGAAGTAAAGGAAAGCTAGGCTCCAGGGTGGTGGCAAAACCCCCGAGCAGGGGAGAAATGGGAGCCGGGGTGGAGGGTGGGGCAGGCAGATCCAGGCAGAGGCTCCTCAGGAATCCATCTCTCGGGCAGAGAATGTGCAGTGTCTCCCCATCTTCCCGACAGCCTCTAGCATACAGAATGGCTGCTTTAAGGAGACAAATGATCCCATTAACTCCATCAGGTAACGAGCGAGTTGGTGCCATCATTAATTACACTAATTAACACACATGGGCCTTTGAAGTTGGCACACACTTCCTGCCACCCCAAATATTTCATTTCTCTCTCTCTCTCTCTCTCTCTGCCTGGGGTGTCTACTTGGCCGAGACACAGGCCCCAAGATCCTGCAGAAAGAAACCACAGGCACAACCAGCTCACTTGAAACATTCATCTTTCTCCTTATTCACTTATTTATTCATTCAACTACCAAGCGACGGGCACCTACTTCACTGGGTGCTGGAGAGCTTTTTTTTTTTGTTTTTTTATGCAGAAAGAAATAAGGACTTCCCGTCAAATCAAAGAGACAGGCAAATAATCACCTAACAAGGTGCTCCGCAGTTTTATATGGGGACATGGATTAATATTCCACAACTTATAAAGCATTTCACAAGCCATATCTCATTTAATCTTCACAAGCCTGTGAGGGGGGTGCCTTTGTCTTCCCCATTTTGTAGATTAAAAAAAAAACAAGGGTGAGGGCCATGGTGTGACTTGCTGCCAGAAGAGACCAGAAGTGAGACTCGAAACCAGACCTTTGACTCTGGGCTCTTCCCTCTGCAGCCCAGGAAAGCAGAAGAAGCCATCTGTAGCTCGGTCTGGCGGTTTCGAGGATGGCCTGAAGTGAACTTCAGTGGATGAACAGGTTGAATCGGTGGAAAGGTGAAGAGGCATTTCAGGATGACGAGGTGGCACGAACAAGGCCCAAGATGGCAGGTGCCAGAATGTTCTATAATCGGCCGCATTTGGCAGGCTGTGTTGTCCACAGAAAAATGTATTTGTGAGGCAGAATGGAGGTAAATTTAAAACATCCTAAAATTCCACAAGGGAAAAAAAGTGATTCTGGGATATTTCTCTGTGGCCGAATGGAAAATCAGGATGGGTTTAGAAAAGGCCAGATGAAAATTTATCCTCCGCATCTGTCATACTGTCAGGGCTGCGAGCAACATGGGAGGGTTTCATTGTTCAGACCTCTTTTTCCATCGTCCACTTTATCATTCTGCACTCTGTTTTTCCATAAGCTAAATATGCCTTCCCCTGTCTAAACACTTGGTTCCAGGCCCCTCTCTCTGCTGAGCGACCTGTCTTCTCCATCCCCCTTGGGCTGCGCCCTACGTGGGCCCTTGGCACAGCTCCGATGGTGTCTGCTCTTGCCTCCTTGACTGTCTGCCAGCGTAGCTCTCTAGCTCCTTGGTACAAAAAAGCCTCTTGCCTTGTTTCGCTTTTGTAGTCCCTGGAGGTCAGACTGCCCTGGCCCCAAAGCATCCAAAGGCCAGGCAGAAAGGAAGGGAGGGGAAGGGAGAGAGTAAGGGAGAGGGAGAAAGGGGAATAGACAGGGTGAGACAGAAAGCTGGACACTTGGCACATTCTCTCTTCTGCACCCTCATCCATCCACTAGCGTGTCTCACTCAGAGTCGAGCACCCAGGAGGCTCAAGGCAGGTTTACTGACTGAATCAGAGTCCCAGATGCCAGAGCCCTGGAGCAGGCCATTTAGAAAGGCCCAAAGATTGGGCTCTCGCAGTATTCCAAGCCAAGGTATTCGTATTTAATCGTGCTTCAGAGCCTCCTGGAACCACTGCTTCCCACCCTCAGCCACCACTGCCACCAGATGCACGTCTGCTTAATTACAATTCATGAAGTGCTCGCCTATTAATAAAGCCTAATTAATCCAGTCACCCTGTTATGCCATCGGGGACGCAGAGCCCATTGGCCACCTCGGCGGCAGCCCTGAGCAGAAAGGAGTTGAAAGAGACCTGGCTCCAGGTCTGGCCTCCCTCCACCAAGGGCCTTTGAAAGCAGCTCCTCTTCAGCTTCCCAAAATTCAGAGGCTGACAGATTTCATTCCCGGCTGGTGCTCGGTGCCATCCCTGACCCTTGCATGATTGCGCTATGTCTGCCTCCCCATCAGACTGGGCATTCTTTGAGGACAGGGCTGTGCTTACTGATCTTTGTAACCACCCAGACTTCCCTCTCCCACTGCCTCTCCTCTGGCCCTCTGGATTGAGATGGACTCTGGGTGCCTGTGGTATGCAAGTGTGGTATGGCGGTGGGGGGAAGGGGCTTGAAAGTGAGGGGATGCCTGAGAAATCACCCCTCCCGAGCCCAGTCTTGGAGAGCAGAGTGGGGAGTGGAGAGAGCATCAGCTTTGAAGCCAGCTAGAGCTCAGCTGCGGGTCTTGCCCTGCCGTTCCTAGCTGTGTGGCTTTGGACAAGTTCCTTAACCTTTCTGTGCCTCCGTGTCCTCACTTGTGAAATGATGGCAGCACCTGCATTGTTCACGGTTGTGAGGATTATAGAACCTTTTCAAAAGAATTTTTTATTGCATCGGGGTCTCACTCTGTCACAGAGCTGGAGTGGGTGTGCAGTGGCACGATCAGAACTCACGGCAGCCTCTGCTTCCTGGACTTAGGCTATCCCTCCACCTCAGTATCCCAAGCAGCTGGGACCATGCACCACCAGGGCCAGCCAGTGTTTTATTTTTTAATTTTTTTGTAAAGACCAGGTTTTGCTACTTTGCCCAGGCCAATCTCAAATTCCTGGGCTCAAGCAATCCATGTGCCTTGGCCTCCCAATATGCTGAGATCACAAGCATCTAGCCTCAAAAGAATTTTGTTATTGTTGAAATAATATATATAGTATATTGTATATTATATATATTATTAAACATATATATATATATGTAGAGAGAGAGAGAGAGAGAGAGGATTTAATGTCCCAAGTATTCCATTGAATGAATTTTTATGAAATGAACTCATTTCTATTTGTTTTTATTTTATTTTTTATTTTTTTGAGTTGGAGTCTTACTCTGTCACCCAGACTGGAGTGCAGTGGCATGCTCTCGGCCACTGCAACCTCGACCTGCTGGGCTCCAGTGATCCTTCTGCCTCAGCCTTCCAAGTAGCCGGAACTATAGGCGTGCGCTACCACGCCTGGCTAATTTTTTGATTTATTGTAAAGATGAGGTCTCGCCAAGTTGCCCAGGCGGGCCTCGAACCCGCGGGCTCAGGCAATTCACTCACCTCAGCCTCCCAAAGCACTGGGATTATAGGCTGAGCCACCGAGCCCGGCCTAAATGAACTCATTTCTAAACCAGCATCCTGAATAAGAAACAAACTCTACCAGCATGCCAACGACCTTGCTTAAGCCCTCTTTATTTTGTTTTTTGAGTTGGGGTCTTACTCTGTTGCCTAGGCTGGAGTGCAGTATCGTGCTCATGGCCACTGCAGCCTCGATCTGCTGGACTCAGGCAATTCTTCCGCCTCAGCCTTCCAAGTAGCTGGAACTACAGGTGCATGCCATCAAGCCCGGCTAATTTTCTGATTTATTGTAGAGACGAGGTCTCATTATGTTGCCCAGGCTGGTCTCGAACTCCTGGGCTCAGGCAATCCCCTCGCCTCAGTCTCCCAAAGTGCTGGAATTACAGGTTTGCGCCACTGTGCCTGGCAAGCCCTCTTGAAATAAAGCAACTTCTGTGAAATGTTTAGTAAAGTGCTTAGCACACATGTTAGATACACTTAATTATTATTCTGCTATTATATATCCACTTCCAGACACATTTGTTCTACTATTATATATCCACTTCCAGACACGTTTGTTCTACCCCCACCACAGGGTTCCCCAGAGCAACAGAACCAATGGAATCTATACAAAGAGATGCATCATTAGGAGAATTGGTACACATGATTATGGAAGCTTAGAAATCCCATGGTCTGCCATCTGCAGGTTGAAGACCCAGGAGAGCTGGTGGTGTAGTTCTAGTCCAAGTCCAAAGGCCTTAGAACTAGGAGAGTCGATGCCACAAGTTCCAGCCCAAGCGCCAGAGAAGATCAATGCCCCAGCTCTGTTTTAGAGACAGTCTAAAATAGGCAGAGAAAGTGATTTTTTCCTTTCTCCTCCTTTTGTTCAATGCAGACCTCCAATGGAGTGAATGAGACTCACCCACACTGAGAAGGACAGTCTGCTTTCCTTAGTCTACCCACAAGCTCATCCAGAAGCAACCCCACAGACACACCCAGAATAACGTTTGACCTGCTATCTGGGCACACTTGGCCCAGTCAAGTGGATGCATAAAATTAACCATCACAAGCCGGGCTCGGTGGCTCAGCCTGTAATCCTGCTCTTTGGGAGGCTGAGGTGAGTGGATTGCCTGAGCCTGCAGGTTCGAGACCCACCTGGGCAACTTGGCGAGACCTCGTCTCTACAATAAATCAAAAATCAGCCGGGCGTGGTAGCGCGTGCCTGTAATTCCGGCTACTCAGAAGGCTGAGGTGGAAGGATCGCCGGAGCCCAGCAGGTCAAGACTGCGGTGGCCAGGAGCGACCACTGCACTCCAGTCCGGGCAACAGAGTGAGACTCCAACTCAAAAAAAAAAAAAATTAACCATCACAACAAAACTCCCATCAAATATAAACCACCAGCATCCAGATGGCAAGAGCTTTTAGGAACATCTACTGCCATTTCAATGACCTGACCTTTCATCAAAGTTGGTGCCCCTGGATTAAGGTGTTGCAGGCAGATCAAATGGGACCCAGGTCTCTACCCGGGGACCAGACACTTTGGTTGTTTCCTCGTGCTCTATGGATGTGATTCACAGACTTTTAGAACTGCAAGAAACTTGGAGGTAATCACATCTGAGAAGCTCCCGATGCATGAATGACACTCTAGCCTTACAACATAAGTGTCAAGTTTCAGCCCGATCTATGCACGGTCCTAGGATATGCCTGGAATCTGTCCTCTGGTCATCTGCTAATTGCTTAGAGCCCAGTGACAAATAAATTGTGATAGGAAGGGTCTTCCAGGCAGAACCATGAATCCCAGCAGCCACAGTGGACATGGTGGCAGTGGGAACAGTCTTTGTGGGGAATTGGACATCTATGAGGCAGATACTTGCTGCTGGGACAGTCTGAGAGAGGAGACAGTGCCACACTCCCTTTCTGCAGAATAGTAGATGCCTACCTGGGGCGAGGTAATATGTTCGCCTTTTCCTCTACTTTGAGTTGAAGAATAGTGAGCCAGAAAGGGTTAACTGAAATTACACCAACAAAATCCAGCCAGACGTTTGGATTTGAAGCCCCATGGCAAGGGAGTCCACGTGGAAGAGTGTCCCCAACAGGCGGGCATGTTCCATGGTGAGACAGAGTTGGGTCTGATGTAGGCAACTATAGAGCTGCCTAGATAAGGTGAGCTCCCAGGGAGACCATGAACACCATCAAGGAAGATGTGCACACAACTGCTCCACCAAGGTGTTGAGAGAGAATCCACACTTTGGGAAAGTGATGGACTTTCTCTGCCTTCAAACTCTCTTCCCATTGGGGTTTGTGTGCAGATGGTGGTGCTGATGAAGGCGCACACACATGAGGACATGCAGAAATTCAGAGCCGGAGACCTTGTGGTCCGAACTCCACTAGCAGAGGACCCGCCTCCAAGGTCCTCCCGTGTCATCTGGACCTGCTTCCACCCACCGGATTGGGCACCATTTCCAGCGTGGTCACGTACAAAACAGGCATTCCAAAATGTGTGTTGACCTACCTAGTGACTGTGGATGACCCACCTAACCTCACTGAGTCTTGGTTTCTTCATCCACAAGAACAGAAGGAAATAACATCTACCCTTCGGGTCCTGAGGACAGAATGAGGGATCTGAACCCATCTGGTACTAACAGGAGCTCCATCTTGTCTTTTCTCCTTCCTTCCACACCGCCTCTCATCCTTCCCACACTCTCCCTTCCCCCTTCTTCTGTAGCTCACTTCACAACTTGGAATTATGCTTTTGGTTGCTGCTTGCTTCTTTATTGTCCAATGCCTCCGTCTTCCTGTGAGCTCTCAGTGAGCGGTGTTGTCCACACTGCCTGCCCATGATGACTACTAGATTGGGTACTAGTTGAATCAACCAACGAACCAGCCCCCAGACTCCAAGAAGCCCAACACCACTGAGGCTGCCCTGTTGGCAGCTGCGCTGGTCTTATCACCTGAAAGTTGTGCCTTGAGCCAAGTTAAATCTGCCACCGGTATTTTCCCTCTGGACCTCGGCCCCATCTCCCATCCTCTATCCCCACTCCCTGAGTACAGAATTGATGGTTATCTCAACTCTCCCAAGTCCTCTTTCCTTTGAACTAATTATTAGCCCTCCCTCTGTCTCTGCCTCTGCCCCTTCTGTGCCACTCATGTCTAGAGCCCTGACCTGCTGGCACTCCCAGGCAGGCTTCCTTTGACTGCATGTCATCACCAAGAGATTACTTAGTAATTTTTTTTAAAAGGGCCTAGCCTGTTGCATTATACTGATTTGTCACATCTCCCAGCACACACACAGACACACACACAGGCACGCATACCCCGAGGACAGACTCTCCTGGTGTTCATATATCTCCATTTTCAAAAGAGTTTTCTGTGCGTTTGACCTTTCCAACAGAAAGGTCATGTTTGTAATCACATTCAGAAAACTATAAAGCCCTGTGCAAATGAAAAAGATTTATCTCAACATTTGGGGTGACACTCATGACCGTTGATACGTGCGTTAAGTCAGGGCAGACTGCCTGGAGGAGGAAAATAGAAAGAAGAGGTTTGGTCCCAGGTGAAGTGAGCTATTTGTGTCTGATGTTAGCTAATAGAGTCCTGTGTTGGGGAGAGGCCTCTGTTTCGTGCCAAGTGGTTGGAACTCACTGAACTGCTCAATAAATTCTATTGAAGGGCCTCATGAATTAATACAGTGATGGGATTTCTGCCTTTTCCATGTACATGAATCCAGTGATAACTGTAATTATTATGAAGTCACAATAAAACAGGATGTGTTACTCTGTGAGTTCAGTGGCAATAAAGATAAAGTATGGGACTTCCCTGTCTCTGCATTCAGCATGAATTGTGAAACAGTTCCCCAGGCTGAAAGGCAGAAGAAGAGGCCTCATCCTGTCTCCCTTGGGCTTCCTCCTCAGCGTCAGTGCCTGGGGTAAGAGGCCTCAACCTCCATTCTGCTAGGGCAAGGGGGCAGGGCAGGTCACAGCATAAGAGACCTAGAGACCAAGAGCAGAGTGGTATCAGCCATGCCAGTCATTCTCCCTACCTCCTTCATCTGCCCCCTGCCACTCCAGCTGGCCCCTGTGAGCTCCCAGTCCTTGCTCTCCTAGGCTGGAGCTGATTGAATGAGGTGTGGACGTTTTAACCTAAGTGACCAAATATTAGGACAGAGGCTCAAAGGGTTGGCATTGGGTTCTGGAGTGGGAGGATCCTGCAAGACCAAGGCCAAGGTGGCCTCATCGTGTTTCGACTGTGCTGAAGCGTGTACAGGTCTACAGAGAGAAGGCGGCCATAGAGCAGCTTGCGGAGAGAAGAGAAGGACATCACCCATCCCAGAGAGGCTCAGGAGCAACCCTGGGGTCGGGTCCTGTGGGTCCCAGTGTCAGGCTTTCCCAGGCCTTGGGTAAAATTCTTGCCTTCGGCTGGCATAGGTTATGCCTGTGTCATTCCAACAAATTCCCCTTTATTCTTGTATCTAGGGTCAAGTGACTTCTTGAGTTTGGGGTCGAAACAATTCTCGAGACCTTACCGAAAGTTCCATGAGAGAGGAATCCTACGTATCTTGCTCGTCGTTGTTTTCCTCTTAGGTTGAACAACGCTGGACACATAGAAGATGCTCAATAAAACTGTTGAATGAATGAATGACAAATGAATGGGTGGGAAAAAACTAGAACTTGCACTGAGTAAAGGACAATCTCCCCACCGCAGGCCTAACTTGTCCCAGTTGGGCATGGGCCACCGCCCCTCACTTAACTCTAAGAAAGAACTGCTTCTCTGTAAATACCCCTTCCAAGAGGGTGTCCTCTGGGTTGAGGTGAAGACAAGTATTCTGGACCAGCCACAGGGAGTAAGTCCTCACGAGCCCCAACCTTCAGCCCCAGCTGAAGACCGGATTCCTTCCTTTCTGAAGCAAGAATCTAGCCCAAGTGGGGATTCCCCAGCCTGCAAGCAGGGGATGGAGAGAGGACTCAGAAGATCCTTCCATCTATTCACCTGCTTCCAGATAGATCTGCCACAGACTGCATCACCACTCAAGAAGCCATCGCATTAACAACAATCACATTAACTACCACTCTGGGGAGGAGCTAGGGATATAGACATGAACATGTCAGACATAGGCCCTGCCCTCGGGGAACTTAGAATCTAGTAGGGGAGAATCTAGACCCTTCTCTGTCTCCAAAATCTCTGGAGAGCGAGGTTCCAGCGCTACGTCTTGTCTGCCTGTCCTGTCAATTCCAAAGTCCTTCTGCTGAGGGTACAGACCAGCTTATCGAAGGAGAGTAGGGTGAGTCAGAGGAACCCAGTCCAGGCTGTACCCTGCGCTGGGTTTCCAAGGCTTTCCCTCAACAGGGGGCCTCTCTGTTCCCCAGCCTCACACTCTCTGAGGCACACAACTGGAAAGTCAGGGTCAGCTGGGTGAAGAAAGCGGGGACCCTGGAAATTGTCTTCTTCAAGATGGTAGGGAAATTAAACACGAATATGCATAAAACTCCCCTTGATGTGACAAAGGCAGGGAAGATGGTGCTTCTCTGGGTGATGGGTTGTCTTCACGCTTCTGACGGTATTACACAGTGATAATAATCCTGTTTCTCTCTCCTTGTGCTACCCAGTTATCAGGGTCCAGAGGCCCTGGGTCCAAGTTGTGTGGCAATTAAGTTTCTCAAAGGAGGGCCTGAAAGCCCAGTACATTGGTCTCATGTCCAGAGTGCAGGAGAGTCGCCATGGAGACTGAGGACTGCCTGAAAATTCCCCAGTGCTCCTGAAAGTCAGCAAAACCCTGTTGACCTCTTTCTGTCTCCTGTGTTCCCCAAGAGCCGTTCTCCACCCTCCCCCGATGTCAGGCACTGACCACTCCCCGTTTCCCAGCCTTCCTATCCAACCCAGACAGCTTGGCCCTTCCAGCCACCCCGTCCCCTACACCAGCTTCCTTGCCCTCTTGTCTCCCTGCCCATCACCTCCCTCATTCCCTCTGGCCATGGGAGAGTGGGGTGGCCAAGATTTCTCCACTTCTGCTCCCAATCTTTTGAAAGTACTAGGAAGAAAACCTCACATCCATGCTGACGAGCTCCATTATGAATTAAGATTTTCCAACGGCAGCTCGTCCAGAGGGTGGCTTGGTAGCACCTTGGCGCTGAGCATGGTGGCAGATTCAGACCATCAACATTCTTTCCTCCTTCAACACTCCTTCTTCTCCTGCCCTGGCCCCTTATTACCACCTGCATCCTCCACCGCCTTGAGCCCAGCATCCTTCTCGAATCTAGGAGACCCCAAACCTGGCCCTCTCTGATCAGACCAAGGGCGGTGCCTGTCTCAAGCTGAGAGCCAATGAGGTATCATCTCCTGAAAATTAGGGACTGGGACACAGAGAGCCAAGTAGTCCATGTTGGATCCTACAGCTAAATAATTGCAGAGGAAGCGAGAGAGAGGCAGGTGCACAAAGAGAAGTAGAGATGGAACTTGTTTGCCTCCCAAGAAATCCCCAGTTGACGTGAACAGACACTGCTCAAAGGAAGACATCCAAGTGGCCAACAAACATGAGAAAATGCTCAGCTTCACTAACCGTCAGAGAAATGCAAATCAAAACCACAAGGAGATACTGCCTCATACTGGTCAGGATGGTTATCATCAACAAGTCAAAACACTGGAAGACTGAGGCGGAAGGATTGCCTGAGTCCAGAAGGTCAAGACTGCAGTGGCTGTGAGCATGCCACTACACTCCAGTCTGGGTGACAGAGTAAGACTCCCACTCAAAAAAAGTCAAAAAACAACAGGTACTGGAAAAGCTATAGAGAAAAGGGAATACATCTACACTGTTGTTGGGAACGTAAACTAGTTCAACCTTTGTGGAAAGCAGAGTGACTTTTTTTCAAAGAACTAAAAATTGAGCTACTGTATGATCCAGCAATTCCACTTCTGGAAATATACCCAGAGGACCATAAATCACTCTACCAAAAAGACACCTGTACACACATGTTCATTGCAGCACTACTCACAATAACAAAAACATGGAACCAACGTAGGTGCCCATCGAACGTGGACTAGATAAGGAAAATGCGGTACATATATAGGATGAAATACTACACACCCATGAAGAAGAACAAAACCGTGTCCTTTGCAGCAACATGGATGGAGCTGGAGACCAACATTCTAAGTGAATTATCACAGAAACAAAAAACCACATGTTCTCACTCATAGTGGATCCTAAACATTGGGCACGTGAACACAAAGGTGGGAACAATGAACGCTAGGTACTGCTACAGGAAGGAGGGAGGGAGGAGAATAAGAGGCACACGACCACTGGGTACCATGTCCACTACCAGAGGGAGAGAGGGCTTGTGAGAAGCCCAAACCTCACCTGCATGCAATTTTCTTATGGAGCAAATCCTTTCATGGACCCAATGACCCTCAAATTAAAAAAAAGAAAGAAAGAAAAGAAATCCCCACTTGTCCCAAACTATTCTGGGTAAGCTTCTGTTCTCAACAATCACCTTTGCTGATTGCGACTCAGCAAGTAACCTCACCTCCACCCTACCCGTGGGGCTGAGACCGTTGAATCAAACGTCCCCCAACCTCCATCCTTTGGCCTTCAAGCACGTGTCTCTGCCCCCTCACTTGTTCTCCCTGCCCACCTGCTGGAGAAGGATGGGCCCCGCCCCTTTCTTCGCCCATCTCCATGAGCTTAATCTATCCCTTCCTGCCTCTGGAGCCATCCATGATGCTCCCTTCTCTCTCACCACCGTTCCTCTGGCTGCTTCCCAAAATACCTTCAGTCCTAAAAATCAAAACGCCATCTTTGGCTCTGCTTCCCTCCCAAGACACCATCGCATCTTCTTCCTTCCTTTTTCTCTTAAAAGGAAGGGCTCATGGGGCAGCGGAGAGAGCACAAGATCGAGGATCGGCCCACGAGCATCCAGGTCTCAGCTCTGCAACATAATTAGAGCCGAGTGGCCCCGAGCAAGCTTCCTAACTTCTTTGAACCTGTTTCCTCAGCGGGACAAATGGTGATGATGAACATTCCACCCACTTTGCAGACTTACTGTGAGGATTAAACAGGTTAACTTATATGCATAAAAAGAGCCTCATACATAGGAAGTGGTCAGTAAATGTCCAATGGGAAGAGTAATTTCTCTGATCACGTCCACTTTCTACCTTTCCTTCAATCCTCAATCATTTTCTACCTGGCTCTGCCCCCCCTTCCCCCACAAAGTAACTCCTCAGGTCAGAGTCACCAAGACTTTGTATTGGCTGCCTCCAAGGTGGCCTCTTTCCTGCTTCTACTCTATGTGCCTCTCTTAGCTGCTGAGTTTGTCTCTCCATGCCTCCCTCTCCTAGCTGTCCTCCCTGGCTTCCCTAGCCTCTGACCGTCCTTCATCCGTCTTCTTTGCTGGTGTCTCTTCTCACTCCAGGTCTGTGTCATCTTCCCTCTTCTCGGCTTGTGCTGGGCCTTCACTCCCTTCATGTCCTCAAGTATCACCAAGGGACAACAAGGGCCGGATCCCTATCTCTAGCCCCCCTCGGTGCAGAATTCCCCTCTAACCGACACCACACGGGCATGTGCGCATGGAAGAACTCTCTCTTCCTCTCCTCTGCCACGAAAATGAGCTTCCTTTCTGAGTGCCTCACCCTGGCACCCTCGGGCAACCACGGCAGAAAATCCCAAACCTAGGTCACCCAGACCAGAAAAATGGAAGCTCGTTTTCCACTTCTCTTCTCTGCCCCAATCAGCCGCCTTCTGTGCCAGTTCCGTAAACTGTTTTTCAAATTGTTTTCCTTTCTGTGAATGCTCCTTGCTTTCGCTGGCTCCCGCTGGATCTTTCAATGGGTCTCCCACCCATCCCGCTCTCAACACTGCTACTTTCATCTCAGAACACTAAACATGTACACACACACACACACACACACACACACACACACACACAGAGTTAGCAGCCATGAATTCTGGCTCCAGTCAATCTTTCCCCTTCCATTTTCTTGCATTGTCCTGGATCAATCTCACCTCCAGCCACACTGGACTCTTGTCTCACCGCCAAAGCTTTGTCTTGGACTAGGATGCCCCCTCCCCAGTCCCTGCTTTCATGTCTGGGAACAACCAATGCATCCCCAAAAGTCTGCACAGAGATCTTCTCCCCTGAGGAGCCTTCCATGACCCACCTTCCACTCCATTCTCAAGAGAGGAACACCATGAATATGTCAGGCTCTTTAACCTCCTGGAATCTTTTCACTGCTTTCCTCTGCCCAGAAAACTTTTGCTCTAGTTCTTCACTAATTCCTTCTCTGGGGTCAACTCAAATGTCACAGCCATCCTCCTAGAGGAGAGCCCTGTCCCTACTCTGTCCTCCCAGCCCGTCTCCATCACAAAGCCTTGTGTGGTTCCTTCATTTCAATGATTACAAGTCTTGAGCATTTTATCGGCCAGTTAGGCTCTCTGGGAAGCAAGAACCAAGCTGGAGTTTAGCTCACAAGGTGTGTATTGAGAGGACCCTGGAGTTCACACCAGGGGAGGGAGGGGAAGGAGGTAGGAGGTAGCAAGGGAGACGTCAGTCTTCCACGCAATACCGATGACAACCTTGGCCAACGCCACAGGAATTCTGGAGATAAGTCATCCTACATTGGCCTGAAATGGTTTTGACTCCCTTTCTCCATCAGTCATTGGATGGGGCCACTCTCAGAAGGGTGTAACCTTGGGCAAGGCAGCTCTGTACCCCTAGTGTCTGAGGGCCTCCCCGTTTCTGCAGAGCTTTTGCTCACTTCTGCCTGTTGTCCAAAACTTTTTCTAAAAAAGATCTGAAGCTAAGAATAGATATAAAAAGACAAAGAAACCCCCTCATTTAGGGGGATAATTAAAACTGTGCTTTCCTTTTCTAGCAATTGCTTGAATCTCCTATCTCTGGGGCTTTCTTTCAAGTCCCCCCAATCTCCACTAGCCTCCTCCCTGGACTCTGGCTGAGGCAGAGAAGAAAAACAGGACCTGGCTTCCCTCCAACTCACTGCCCCTCAGGCCTGGCCCTGGGTCTGACTCTGTGGAGCCCATGGCTTAGGAGCAGATCAGCAGGGAGGGATAAGCCCCAGTCCTCAGCATGGAGAGGACAGGAGAATTACAGCCCTGGCTCCATGGAATTCCCCCTCTCTCCCCCTGGCATATGGAGGCAATAAGGATTATACCCAAGCACTGAGTGGTTCCAGTGCTTATTGAGCAAAGAAGGGAGGAGAAATCCTCTTTTCTTCCTCCCACTCCCTTTGAAGCTGATGAGAAATCAGCAAAGCCTGGAGCTCTGGACGGCCTTCTTCATTCCTCATCTCCAGGGTGCGTCTGGCCTCTCTTTACATCTGCACTGGCAACACCTCTGAACACCTCCTGGTCCCTCGGCAGGCCTCATCTCACCTTGGAACCTCCAAGAAATGTGTCAGATGATGTCCCAAGGGGTGAGATCGCAGGCAGGTAACTTCTCAGCGGCCTGGACAGGACGGGAGAGGAGGCTGCACCTGAGGCAGGGTAACGGCAGACATCGGGCCAGGCTGTCAGGCTCATGTGCTAACTTTCATGTCCCTGGACCGGTTTGGGTCACCCTGCTTGCCCATAGGTTACCCCTGCATGAGGCTGGCCTCAGCGGGTATTGCATTACAGACACACACACACACACACACACATCAAACATTGACGGACAGTGTCTTTTTTCCCTGAAAGTTGAGTGGGGAGACAGAGAAGAGTATGTCACACATCAAATGCCAGAGCTCCCAACCATCCCTTTGTTGGGTCCCCAGACTTCTCTCTGTTTGGTCCCCAAATTTCCCCTCAAACCCCCTCCTCACAGCCCCCTCCAGCTGCTCAGATCTCCATGCAAACTCTCCAAATCAGCTAGGATGCCCCTCTCAGAGAAGCCCAGGGGAACAGACAGGAAAGGCCCTTGGTCCCTGGCCTTGAGGAACTAGATTCATTCTGCCCCACAGGAGGTGGTATCCTGGCATTTGAAGGGTCCCTACAACCCTAGATTCAAAGTGCCCCCCACCCACTCCATGACTCTCCAAGGCCCCCACTGACCCATCCTGGGAAAGATCCCTGGACTTTGAATTGGAAATGGAGATTCGAGTCTCAGTTCTACCGCTTGTTGCCACGAGGTCTGGGGTAACAAAAGGTACTTGGAGTATTTCACCTTATACCCCCATTGAGTTTGTTTTAGGAGCTAGTGAGGACGAGTGATGACCCAGCAGATGTCACGTGAGGCATCTGAGTGGACATGACAGAGTAAGCCAAACGCCTGCCAAGGACAAACCAGTGAAGGGAGAGTGGGATGGAGACAGGCAGGCCACTGGAAAGCCCAGGGGACTAGGGTCACACCTGATCTCATCCCATCCTGCCACATGGGCACTGAAGATGGAGTGTGCTCCCTGGCGGCTCTGTCTGTGTGAGAGAGATAGCTGGATTAGCCTTGGACTTGCCAGCCCAGCCCCTGACTTGCATATCAATGAGGGCAAGACAAAGCCTCGCCTCCAGTCCCTCCCTACCCAGGGGTTCCTGCACAAGCTTGGGCACACGTGAGCTAGTTCACCTGTGCACCAAGGGCTGCCAACCTGTGCTGGGTACACCTGCCTGTAACACGCTGTGTCTGCATGGCTTGATGTGACTCACTCTTGTGTGAGAGTTCTCACGCCCTGACAGATGAAGGCTCCTGAGTGATCGAGACGTCTTCCCCTGTTTGATCAGGGGACCCCTTAGGATGGAGGGGAGAAGAGGTGCTGAGGGCAGGGCCCCCACTGCCTGGCAGCCTCACTGGGTCTACAGGTCTCTAGGACAGGAGCACTGCCAGTCTGGGTCTGCAGGAGGATGCGGAAAAGAGCCCACCTGGCAAAATGGTGGAGTTTAGGGGCTCTTGGTGGGTACTGCCATGAACCCGTCCCATTCCCGATGGTACCTCTGCTTTCCCATTCTCTGAGATCATCTGGCTCTTCCCTCCCCGCCTGTTCAAACCTACCCTGAGTAGAGACTCAGTGTCAACAATGAGTAAGCCTCGCAGGTTTATACTGGGGGAAAATGAATAAAAAAGACCATCCTCTGCAAATAGCGTAAAGCTAATGTGTTTCCCATCCCAGGGATGTTTGCCCCTGAGCCTGCCTCTCACTCTGGGGTGGAAGGCTTAATCCCAGTGAAAGGAATTTCCGGTTTCAGTGACAGGAAGGAGGAGGACATTTTTTGGTTAGGGGTACCAGTCCTTCCACCACAGTGTAGGACCTATAACAGCTAATGCTGGCCCCAAAGGGAAGTATACTCTGTGGATCACCAGAAAAGGCTCTAGAGGGCGATGGGATTTAAACAGAAATACCCCTCCCCCCGAAAAAAACTCATGACAGAGCCATGAAGGCAGAACGTTGTGGTAGAAAGAGCACAGGCCTGATTTCTAGTCCCAGCCGAGCCACTGGTGGGTTTTGAACTCCCCATTTTAAAAAATAGACAGACTGAGCATGGTGTCTCATGCTTGTAATCTCAGCACTTTGGGAGGCCAGGGCAGGAGGATTGCTTGATCCCAGGTGTTCTCGCAACTTGGTGAGACCTCGTCTCTACAATAAATCAAAAATTAGCAAGCATGGTAGCGCGCGCCTGTAGTTCCGTTTACTTGGAAGACTGAGGCGGAAGGATCGCCGAAGCCCAGCAGGTCGAGGCTGCGGTGGCCAGGAGCACGCCACTGCACTCCAGCCTGGGCAACAGAGTGAGACTCCAACTCAAAAAAAAAAAAACAAAAAACAGACAGGCTGAGCAGGGCGTCTCATGCTTGTAATCCCAGCACTTTGGGAAGCCAAGGCGGGAGGATTGCTTGAGCTCAGGTGTTCAAGACCAGCCTGGGCAACATAGCGAGACCTCATCCCTACAAAAATTTTAAAAAATTAGCTGAGCATGGTGGCATGAGCCTGTTTTCCCAGCTGATTGGGAGGCTGAGGTGGAAGAATCGCCTGAGCCTAGGAGGTCGAGGATGCAGTGTAGAGCTGTGATGGTGCCACCGCACCCCAGCCTGAGTGACAGAGTAAGACCTTGAGTCAAAAAAAAAAGAACTATTTTTTTAGAAGAAGATCAGTTGGCCTTAAGGTCCCTGAAACCTCTTCATCTTTTAGGGACAAGACTTTTGGGGGCATTGGCACAGCTGAGGGATTAACTGAGACACATAACAGGGTTTTTTTTTTCCAAGCTGCAGGGCTGATGCTTGTGGCCACATAGGGTGATGGGGTGGGGGTATTTCTCCGATATCCTTCCAAACAGACTGTCTTGAGACTCAGCCTCTTTTGGAAATTCTGAACTTGAAGAGGAAAAGACTTTGCATTGGATGATTTCTGGCTTCCGCAGTCCACGAGGAACGTCACTCATCCAACATTTAGAGTTTGCAGACGGCTGGGATATGACATGCGCCACTTAGAGTGAGGCTGACATTGATGGACAGTGTTAATATTAAGTTCTAAGTGGCTTCTGTATGTTATCCAAAAACGAGGAATAAAACTGAGCAAATTCATTTCTTCTTTTAAAAAATGGGTGGTTTTTTAAAATGGTGATTCAGAGCCTCAAAGTCATAGAATGGATCCTATGTGGTTGGCATGAGAAGCGTTCTCACACTCGGGGTATGTGTCCTTACCCATCCTAGAAGAGTCAGGAAGATGGGGCTTCTTGGGGGAGCTCCCTGGAGGCCCTGGGTAGCCCTCCTCTGCACCCCACACTCTTGACCCATGCCCACTGGAGCACAGCCAAACTTGGGGCTCCAGCCAGGTCCCCTCAATTTTTCATTTTACCCGGGCGAAGGGCTAGGGCTATGGAGTCATGCTGCCTGGGTTCAGATTTTCTCTCTGTAACTCACTTGCTGTGGCACCATAGTGCCTCTGTTTTCTCTTCTGTAAAACGGAATAACAGTATCTACCTTTTAAGATTGTTATGAAGATAAAATGGCTGAAAATATGTCAAGTGCTTAGACATCGCATGCCTCGGACATTTCAAATGCTCAATAAATGCTGTGGTGAGAATTATCAGTATCCTTGGGCATGCATATTCCTGGCCCCATAAACCCAGCAACCCGAGATGTCCTTTCTCTCCTCACTCTCTAGACAAAGGCTTCCCACCCTTTGCAGCTGTGTTGGAAGCCAGCTGACAGCCCCAAGCTCCCTCTCTCTTTGCCTTCTAATAGTATAAATAATTGAGTAGTTTCAGCAAAATCTAGACCTTCTTACAGAATGTCTCATATTGTTCTCTGTCATCTCCTCACATGCACACTCATTGTGCTTGAAGTTGAGGACTGGCTCTCGTTGATGGACTATCTGGCCCTGGCTGGGCACTCACTGAACTGAGACTTTTGCTGTCTCCTCCCAGGTGGTCCACTGAGACAAACGTCAGCCCTAGCTGGAAGCCCCAACCCCAAACTCCCAGTAGGTCCCTTGTGTAGGTCGATACTGTAGAAAGGAGTCATCTGTGCAGAAACCAGGCAGGAGGAGCCCTTTCAGGAAGTGAGACTATGGGGAGGGACCCCCAAAACCTGGAATTTATTAAGTATATTTGTATAAGTATATGGTGTATTTATTCTTCCATGTTTAAACTTCAGTCACCTTCAAAGTACTCTCCATTTGATGCCATACACCTATGGAAACGCTTTTCCACTGCTCGGAACAGTTTTTGAACTTGTCAATTTTAATACCTTTTAGTGCGTTTGCCGTTTTGGGTTTCACCTCTTCCACACTGGCAAAATGTTTCCCTTTGAGGACTTTTTTCGTCCGAGAAAACAGAAGAAAATTACTTGGGGTGAGATCTGTTGAATAGGGAGGGTGGGGCATAGGGGTCATGCTGTTTTTGGTCAAAAACTGCTGAGCATTCATCTCTGTGTGGGCAAGGTTGCTCACAAATCCCTACCATAAAATGGACAAAAGGGTTCAAAGAATCTCCCCAAAAAATTCACTGAAGACAAACACAGCCTCTCACGACAACTCTAGCAGGTACATGGATGCTGATGGGTTCCTGGAACACTTACCTAGTGGAGGAAGCTATTACTACAAGGGGCCTGCCCTCCAAAAATAATTATTTGCTTGTTTGTTGTTTGTTCCCTCATATATGTCTTTGTATATATGCAACTATAAAACAGGTTCATATCCAATTCCTGTTTAGAGGGACTTGAAATATTTTGTTATTTTGAATAACGATTTAGTTGAAAATGTGTAGACCTTGTGGTTGTAAAGCTTATAAAAGATTTTTTTGTGCATGTAACCTCTTGTCTATGCAGAATAGGAAGTGTACTTATATCTACCAACCATGTCATAAAAAACAAGCTGGTGAGAGTGAGGATTCTCCAAGTTACTAGGCCGTCATAAATTCCTAAGATGTCTACTAACATTCCATATTTCTGGATGCAACTTCAGACCTACTGAGTCAAGCTCTCCCAAGAAGAAAACTGTACATCTGTATTTGCAATAATTGCACCAGGTGAGTCAAAATTCTCAGATATTTCTGGGAAACATTTTCGAAAGAACTAGAAACACATGGTGATAATTCGATTGTGGTTTCTTCTTGGCTCCCAGCAATAAGAAAGGTACTGCATGGGTGGAGTAATGTGTAGTAAGGCACAGCTTCTCAAACCTGGTTGCTCAGGAATGTCACTTAGCAGTTTTTAAGAATTGCAATTCTGAGGGCCTTGTTGTAACTGCACATAGTTAAGAGACTTTAGGAATATCCATCTTTTAAAGGCTTCTCAAAAGAAAATATTATTAGATTTGTCGGAGAATTTTTACTCAAAGCCTTTCTTAGCTGAGGACAAGAAAAATGATCTGATAAACAAAGCACCATATTTGCATTACCTAGCCTCCTAAATGTTTTATTTTATTTTGTTTTACTTTTACTACATTATGTATACACTGTCATTTTTGCATTAAGCGGCTCTGCTCATTCCCTTGTTAATGCATTTCTAAGTTTCCTCAAATTGTACACGGAGAAGTCCAGAACAACTCAGTAGTTTCCCATGACTCTATTCATTACTTTTTTCACCAAAGATTTAATAAGAATCTACTATGTGCCAGGCACTGTTTTGGTACCACCTATTGATTGGTGAGCAAACACCAGGTCCATGTTCTCATGGTGTTTTCTTTCTAGAGGCAGGAGATAGAAAATCAGATGAGCAGTACTGAAATAGGTAAACCACTAATTCCATCACTCACTGGACAGCTGTAACCAACCGAATTATAGGCATAGCATCTGAAGTCCACTGAATTCTAGAAGTTCAAAAAATGGGTACCATAGAGGGTATTTAAACTTGGAAACTGAATGCAGAAATTTGTATGTTCAGAGTTTCTGTGAGGAATATGCATTGCTGTCGTCAGATTGTTAAGAGGAGTCACCTGCTACTCAAAAGTTTAGGAGTTGTCTTGTAGAAGATGCTTTTTACGAGTTCAAAAAATGTCAGGTCTTAGCAAGCGTATTAGTTTCCTTTTGCTGCTTTCACAAACTGCCAGAAACATAGTGGCTTAAAACCATACTAACTTATTCTGTTATAGTTCTGGAAGCCAGAAGTCTGAAAACTATTTCACTGGTCTGAAGTCAAGGTGTCACCAGACTTCCTTCGTGAGTATGCAGGGGAATTCCATTTGCTTGGTCTTTCTAGCTTTTAGACAGCCCCTGTGTTCCTTAGCGTGGAATGCTTTTCTCCATCTTCAACGCATTTTACTTAAATCATTTGCTTCTGTTGTCATCTACCATCATCCACAATCTACAATCCACTCGGATTGCCTTTCTCTTAAAAAGACCCTTACGATTATATGTGGGAAGCACCTGGATAATCCAGGAATATCTCCTTCATCTCAAGACACTTGATTTAATCACACTTGCAAGTTCTCTTTCGTCATGTAAGGTAACAGATTCTGGGGAATAAGATATGAACGTTTTTTGAGGGAAATGTTATTATTCAGTCTACCACAGTGGGTGAGGGAGATATTCATGAAAGGTAGTTGCGCCATTTGAAATCACTCAAATCGTAAAATCCATGTGGTCATCTCCTACATGTAGATGTAAAGTAATGTTGTTTGGTGATAAGGTTGTAGCGTGTTTAAAAGCTTAGTCATTGAAAACAAAGACAACTGAGTTCAAAACTTATTTCTGTCACAAGCATTATAAATTTAGAGAAATTATCATCTATTTGAACATAGCCACATCTGTACATAGCCATGTCGACTTAATTGGGTTATTTTTGAGATGTGATATCATGTGTACAGCACAAGTCTCTGAAGCTGGCATATAGGATGTGCTCAACAAATAGCATTTTATATTATAGTCACACATAGATGCAAGAGCAGCAACATTATTTCACTTACCTGCGGAGACATACCTACTAATCCAATCAATAAAGAGTAGCGTAAATTATAGTCAATATAGGAAAGATATTAGTATTATTAGTCAGTATTATTGATCTGTATGTCTGAGTCATCAAATGAGGCGAAAACATTGCTTAATAATTTTTGAGAACAATATTAAAAGTTGAACTTTAACAAACTATCTCTAACATAATAGCAAAAAATAATAACTTACATAGTTCTGCTACAGGAATTAACTCAAGATTAAAGTCCATCTATACTCGATTTAATTAACAAATTAAAATTTTAAAACCTAAAAAACTAAAACACCTAAAAGTTAAAGTTGTATATGTTTTTACTGCTCAAGAAGTACGTCCACATTTCAAATGATGTACATGGAAAGCAGTTAAAAAATCAAATGATCTTCTCCTTATGAAGACTTTTCAGACACTTTTCTAGGAGGAATGAATGTATTTGGACTAGATGATGCAGATTGGTGATTTGGTATTTTTCCATATGTATTCTTCTCAAATTCAAATATCACAGTCCACTTATCAGCTGCAGGCATAATTCATGTCCAAGTTCTCTTTGTACGGACCTCAAGTAAGTAAAAGACTAATAATACCCAATAATTTTTCCGAGTTTATAATATGTTCATACTTATAGGGAAAGTCTTCACTTTTATAACGATAATTTATGAAATTATTTGGACCAAACTATCTGAAATATCATGACTTGAGAGCTATTAAATATTTTATCACCGTTTTGATACTTATTGTTCAATAGTCATAAAAACCAAATCAGACTATTTCATGCTTATTTATATCAAGCATTTTTTTTAAATAGGAAGCTTTGTATCACTCTGCTTTGAAATATAAATGCTGTGGGGGTTTTGTTGTTGTTGATTTCTAAATGCCAGATTAAAAACGACGTATCCTCTTTTACTCACCAGTGTTTTTGTTTGTTTGTTTGTTTGTTTTGTTCGTTTTTATTCACCAGTGTTTTAAATCATATTAATAAATAATTATTTATTTTAAAATATTATGAAAGTGTTTGTTGCAATATAAGTCCAGTTCAGAAAAATGCATCTATGCATATTTATAGGAAATAAGATACTTGATTTAGATGCTAATTCTAAAATAAAGGGATAATTATACCTCAGGAACGTTTTATTTAATTTTTGTATAACTATTACTATTTTAACTTTATTAAGTATTCATTCTAAGCAATTATTAAGGTTTTTAAAGAAAGGATATGACATGCAAAGATGATCCCAATAATATTTAGTAAGATGTAGCACAAGGCTAAGAAAAAAACCAAGAGAGAGAAAACAATTTCAAAACAAGGTACACTATAGATTTAGGGGAGGTAGAAAGAGTGAAGATTGGTGGGCAGAAGAGAAAACTGATGATAGATTTCACAGGGTACAGTTTTGCATCATGGAAAGATTATCTTGGAGACAGGTAGGCCTGAATTCAGGGCCTTGCTCTGCAATGTACTCATGTGAAACTGTGAATCTTTTCTTTCCTCTGAGACCAAGAACTAGTAATCGAAGCTGACCCATAAGCATGGGAAAAATAAAAACAATGTCTTTTAGGGGGTAATTGTCGAGAGAGTAGTAGAGTGTTTAAAGACATATTAATTGAATGTGAGAAACAGAAGAAAAAACACATGGAATGTGCGTCAAAGAAGAGGAAAACCTCGATGAGAAGGGGGTGAAAAAGCAAAGTGCTAAACACAGAGCTAAGAATCTACACATATTTTTCTAACATCTAGCATGATTAGTTCTTACCATACTTCGGCTATATTTGGGTTTTGATGATTTGCCCCAATTACCTCAAAAGCAACTTTATTTGAAAACACAGTCGTTTTCATTTAAAACTTCCCAGTGCTTGGTTCCATATTTCCCACCATCAAGAGCAGTTGGCTAGCTTCTGCTCACACAGGTTGAGTTGTCATTCATCGCCTTCTGCCTTATTGATTAAATGACGTTTTGTGAATTTGTATTCAGTCCAACACCTCCCTTTTCTAAAAGGTAGAACTAGAAAAGAGATGCAGTTTCTGGGGCCAAATAGATTGTGGCACAGCTGATGCTTTGTTCAAAATCTATACTGATTGCAGTAACTGGATCAATCATGTAGCTATCTGCATTGATTCCGAAGAATGCTGACAATGTGAAATGACTGTCATTTTGCAAGGAAAACTGTTGCCAAAACAAATCTGATTAACATGAACTTTCCTTTAAATAGAGGGTAAAAAGAAAACAAAAGACAAATCAGGGAAGGGAAAAGATAATATCTCTGAAGATAATGCCACTACTTTATCAACATTACTGCTACTGAATATGCAGGCACACTTTTACTGTTAAACCGATGGCACTGTTCAAAAAATTTGTATGTCATAAATGCCAAAATGATACTTTTGAAAATTCAGAGATAGGTCATAATTAGTCCTAATAAAAGGTCCTTAGAATTGTAGAGCTCCATGGACAGCATGTAGTGAAATATACATAGATGGGGTTGTCAGTGATTAAGTGTAAAATTGTTGAAGCAAATATCCCAGTAGTGCATGTGTCTTTTTTGCTTACAAATATCAAGCACATGTTCTACTTAAAAATGTTTATATATATATATATGTTTCATTGTAGTGTCCAGAAAAAAAATTCTGTATGATAAGACTGTAAAGTTCAAAACAAAATCTTCAGAAGATGGTTCACATCTTGCTTTCCACTGTTGTTTGTTTGTTTATGAGAAATAATAATACATTTCTCAAAAGCACTTCAAAAGAGTGCGGTATGTTTAATAAATTTAAGTATGTCAAAAGTGTTTTGTGAGCAGTAGAACTAGTGTGATATTGTTCAGTTTCATTCAAGATGCATTGATTTGGGCGACCCCTCAGGTCCCCTCCCACTGTGGGAGCTTTTCTGTTCTCTCAATAAATCCTGCTTTCAAAAAAAAATGCATTAATTTCTTGCTCATCCTTCAGAGAATAATATTTACCTCTGGGAGTGACAACTTGAGCTCAAAACATGTACTGTGTTTTCACATTTTAAAAATAAATTACATAAGTCGATCCATACAAATTATTTTCTTCATTTTTATCAATCATCTCAATCTGTGAAATTAAATAATCCAAATACTTCATTTTTACTTATGTCTTAAAAATGTTTTCACAGTGGCTATTTCAGATGTTTGTGTCAGAAACTGACACAAACATGTCTGAAGTCATGTGATCAGCAGTATTTTCATTTCAAGCAGAGGAAAACCAAAACACTGTTTTTACTGGTATCACCAAGAAACATATAACACACATCTCTCATAGCTTATAGACTTTATTAACCACTAATTTTTAAAAATGAATTGTTTACTGTACCAAGATTAGTGGAAATGAGTAAAAGAAAATTTTTGTACCTGATATCAACTAAACATCAGTTTGCATTGAAATTTGTATATGTTTTGGTGTCTCTATTTTTCGTATGTAACCGAATTCAGTGAGTGATTTCAAAAGTAAAACATCTCATCACAAAACAAAACCTATCACAGGTGCTCTATAGAATCATTGTATTTATTTAATTCCTTAAAACATCAACATTCTAGATTAAACACATTATTCGTAGTATTTGCTTTTGATTAAAATATTCTAAATCTAAAATGTTCAACTTTAAGAAAAATCACTTGAAGTATGTATATCCCTAATTACAGATGATGTATGATTGCCACTAAAGGTGAATTTAGTTTCATCCACTGAAGGTAACAACACAAAACACAGAAGAGAGTGAGAGGCAACTAACTCATTGCTTCTAAAACTGGCAAAGTGTGACTGTCAAGGCTTATAAATTCATACATTCTATCAAGTGACCTGTTGTAAACCAAAAATATTAAATACTCTTATTCATCTTTTAATGAACATAATTGCTCTGGTGTCTAATGAATAGATAAAGCATCCATTTTCATTAAATTTTTATTACAATAATATTCTCTATGCTCACCAATTAAGGGGCAATTTTATTACAAAAAGATGGCAGGGCAGACTTTGAAACCCTAGGACACTGAGCTGATTCACATGATATAAGCCCTATGGCTGTCAGATCAATACTATTCACTCCTGTTCTTTATTAGATAAATAAAAATACAATACAATACAATGTAATGTAAGCCAAAGGAAGTTATTCAGAGCTAAAATGAACCCACAAGCTTTTATTGAATTCTATATTAAATTCAAATTCTTGACTTTAGTGATTTACTGAAAAGTCACTATTTGCGTTAAAGGCTCTATTCCTTTCCCTTTCTTTTAAATATACTTTAAGAAGAGTCCTGTACTATCATTTACATCAAAATTCTTTACACTCCAAAATTCACTCTCTGTCTTGGTCCTCTTCTCTCTCTCGCTTGCTCTCTCTCTCACACACACACACACATATGTGCACATGTTCACAAAGCTTTAGCTGTGTACAGTAGATTAGCATAATGACAAAATCAGACCATTTTGCATAGCTGTGCTAAAAATTACAGATTACTATCAATAATAATACACAGAAAGCGAGCATTTATTATACAAAGCATAAGTAACCAGCTACAGAGATATATGGATACAAATACAGATAAAAATAATAGGTAAAGCATAGATGATGAAGAAAATAGAAGGTTAATATATAGATAGGTAGATGACAGATAGATAGCTATAGTTAGATTTTTACGTGTAGTTTCTTTAAAACTTCACGATATTTTAATTTATGAGTTTAATTTCCTCTCAATTTTATAATTGATTCCACCACGTGTCTCTCAATTAGGTTTGCTTTCTTAATTTTTTGGAAGGGAGAAAAGCACATTTCCCATCGTCCGTTCTTTTCCAAATAAACTGACAAAGCAATACACGTTTATGGAAAAATTGTTCTAGTGAAGTAGTTTAGTTTTTCTTCAAAGCAGTAAGTGGGTGCCCTCTGCTGTCGATTTGTAGATTATTAGTCAGGAGGTTTCTGCTATCTCTGAACATTCAAAACTGAAGAAAATCCATCATTTTACTATTTAAAACATACGATATTAAATATAAATTCAACATTTTGCATTATATATAGTCTAAAAACAGAACACATTGTATAACATACATAATATACAATAGTTAATTTATGAAGTTCACACATTTTCCACAATCAAGAGCTGGCATTGAAACAAAAAGAAGGATGACTTGAGGAGTCGGAAAGGAGATTCAGAGTTATTTGGAGGTATTTACACCATAGGAAGCAAAGAAGACTCAAGTACAGAGTGCTTCGATGAATGAAATGCCCGGAACTGAGTTTTAGTGAGTATTACATTAAAAAAAAAATCTTACTACTTTACTCCAATCCACCCCACAAATATTACACAGCACGTGGAGTATTTTTTTCTGACAGTTTATCAGCATCACACAAAAGAATATCATCAGTTAACTGATACTTGTTTTTTCTCCGTTTCCGCATTCTCTCCCAACTGCAAAGACGTGCTTCTAAAAGTAGTGACTCTTATGCAGTGGGTTGCAAACATCATGAAAACTTTTTCTCATCATTTGATTTTCAGTTTTCCCAGCTCACTCTCAGATCCTCTGTTTTCTTAGCGTGTTATTTACACATCAGAAATATAATACCACAAATCAATAAAAGCTTATCTTTAATAAAATTCATCACAAAAACAGTGTTTAAATACAATTAAAACAATCCTCTCTTGGTAAGCATTCACAATTTTTTCCAAACACTTGAATATTTATTTAATAACTATTTATTATCTATTTATAAGTCAATTACTCTCATAAACCTCACCATAGAACCATGAGTTAGGCAAGAATCCTGGTGTCAATGAGCATAGATATTTCCATATCATAGTTTATTTATGCTACCTAAAATATCACCGGTGATTATATGTAAACAATTAGATTTTTAAAAATAGGTACACATCAAAGTTTTTATTTTTTCACCCACATATTATCATCTCTTCTTCCTGAAACTCACAAAAGATATAGATACATAGAGATGTTTGTGTGTGTATGTGTGTGGAGAAAGAGAGAAAGTGAAGGAAAGAAGGACAGACAGACATGGACAGAGAGACAGAGTCAGAAAAATAGAAACATAGACACAGAGAGAGACACAGAAAGAGATTCAGAGAAATTATATTTGAATGTAGCTTTTTGCCAAGAATCAAGAAACTAAAAACAGCAAAGGCAATATATTTATTATCACACTACTTAACCACAAAATTAAATATAAATCTTCTTCAACTGTTTGATTTATATACAAGTTAGGAAGAAATATTCTCCTCCTCTTACTGATCTAAAA
>CAUYQG010193917.1:0-13283 GCA_963574415.1 Tarsius wallacei
GCTGGAATTACAGGCGCGCGCTACCACGCCCGGCTAATTTCTTGATTTATTGTAGAGGTGAGGTCTCGCTTGCCCAGGCGGGTCTCGAACCCGCGGGCTCAGGCAATCCACTCACCTCAGCCTCCCAAAGGCGCGGGATTACAGGCTGAGCCACCGAGCCCAGCTATTATTATTATTTTTAGAGGTGAGGTCTTGCTGTGTTGCCCAGACTGTTCTCCAGGCTGTAATCTCTTCCAAAGTGCTGGGATTACAGTCGTGAGCCACTGTGGCTGGCCTGTTTTATCAGTAATTGGCTTGGATCCTCACTTTCTCCTTCCATGAAGTAGGGACATCATCACAGAATGCTAGCAATACAAGTTTTGAAAAGACCTCTGAAGGCCTTTTATGCTCAGAAGGGTGACCTGACCCGAAAATCCCAAATAAATGGAAAACTGAACATCACAAACTGGAAATTATTATTTTCTTTGAATGAACTTTTTTTTCCCTGAGGAATTCTTGAAACCACAGACCATTTACTAAAGGCAATTCATTTTAAAATAGTTCAGTTTCAGCTTCTTGACATACTCACCTGCTGTCAGGAAGCCTCCTTCAAAGACTTTGGGAATGGGTTGTCATCTTTCTGTCCCACAGACCAAGGACTCTGTTGCTTGGAGGAGGGAGTGGATCAGATGAAATCTCCAGATTCTTGGCCTCCGGGATGCTTAGATTGAAAGCATTAGCAGAGCTGTGGGGACTTTGGCATCTGAAAGCATCCTGGCCACCAGAGGGCATTAGGAACCTGTTGTTCCACGCCATTAGGTGACTTGCCATTTCTGTCTGGGTTATAGTTTTAAACAGGGTGGGTTTAAATGACCCTTTAGAAGCACATTGGTCCAAGTCTGTGTCCCAGAATACCAGAGCAAATCAAATTGACAGGCTTCGGCTTGTCTCTCTCGTTTCCCTAAATTAAAATGTGCATGTGTATTCATTGACCCAAAAGACATCTGTTGAGTGCTGAAGCTCTGGACTAGGTGAATTCAATCTTCCACAAAGCAAAGCCTCTGCTCATTAGGGGCTCACAGTCTAGGTTTATCCATAGACAACAGGCACGTGATTCGTTGCCCACTGAAGTGGTTCCACATGGTCCCAAATCCAAGGCAATGAAGTTGTTTTCTTATAGTGAGGTGAAGGTTCTGGGAGTTAGTATTATAATCTTCACACTTTCAAGGGAGAAAATGTGGATCTCTGTGAATGATATTTAGGAAAGTGGCCTTTTAATGCCTGTTATATTATAGCTAAACTTTGGAATACCAATGTGAGGCTGACTGTATAGCTTCATGGTGAATCCTAAACTAGGATTCTGCTGTGTAAATTTGGAATAATAATTCAGCTTTTCTGAACCCAGATTTTTTTTGGCAGTTCTTGGAAATGCTAAGACTGTTACCCAACAGAAAACTAAGTAAAATTGAAGGGAATTGTAATATGGGGTATTATTTCAGCACAGAAAGTCAACTGGAATTTTGCTGGCTTCTTTGGTATATGTCTTTACAGTTAGTTGTTTATTTGCAGGGCTGATAGCTCCCCTGTCACAACTTTTTTTTTTTTTTTTTGAGTAGGAGTCTCACTCTGTAACCCAGACTGGAGTGCAGTGGCCGCTCCTGGCCACCGCAGCCTCAACCTGCTGGGCTCTGGTGATCCTTCCGCCTCAGCCTTCCAAGTAGCCAGAACTATAGGCACGTGCCACCAAGCCCAGCTAATTTTTTTTGATTTACTGTAGAGACGAGATCTCACCAAGTTGCCCGGGTGGGTCTCGAACCCGCAGGCTCAAGCAATCCACTTGCCTCAGCCTCCCAAAGCACTGGGATTACAGACTGAGCCACCGAGCCCAGCCTCAGCAGCAGTTTCATGGGCCCATTTTCAGAATTGCCTTCACTCCGAGTAGCAAAGGTGTGCTGGCTTGTTGCTTTGGAAGGCTGCATGGACCTCTATGGTGACATCCAGCAGGGTGAGCGTGCGTCACCAGGAAGCTCAGAGCAGAGTGGTCGGGCTTCACTTCATTTTAGGAAGTGAAACTTTGCACACAACTACTTGTGAACAACACAAAGTCTTAAATAATCACAAAAACAGCTCATTTAAAAAATACAGGCCATAAGTCTTCTCCAATAGTGGATCAGAGGCACAGAAAGAGGTGAAAGAGGTTGTGAGGGAACAGCTGCCCTGAGCCTCCCAGGCATGGGCCCTGTGGGAACCCAGTGGCCTCTCTTCTTGCCAAGGTCAGGGCTTCAGCTATGGCAGTTCACTAGAAAAGCCCAAAGGAGACACGACGAGTGCCCTACTGGTCCGGCCACAGTCCTAAGCTTCTTACCTGTAAATGAAGTATCTTGGATTCATTATTTCGAAGCATCTCCTTCTGTCTCTCAATTTCAATTTCGAAGCTACATATCTGATTGTGCAAACTTTGTATGCTCTTATTTTTCTCTACACTTTCATTCTGCAGCAAGGAAACCTGAAAAGGAAATTCTTTAATTAATGAAACAAAAAGCAGTTTTAATATTAATTAACAATAATGACAATGATGATAATTAAAACTTCACAGTATAGGTCTTCTATCAGCTTACTGAAAGGAATTCCAGAAGAAAAAAAATTTCTTCACATAGACAACAGAAGTCTGGCAATTCGATAGAGAATCCTAAAAACTACATTTCTCAGACTCCCAGTAATTAAGGGAGGCCAAGTGCAGCAGCTGGCTGAATTTCAGAATCAATGGGACACTTTTTAAAGTTTCTGCTGAAAACTAATAAATCTTTTACCAGAGTAGGTTTCAAATTTTGACCAGGAAACACAGTAAGAAACATTCTTATATTTTACCCCACTGATAAAAACATTTGTGTGTATATCTGAAAAACATGTTTCACTAAACAATACTTGCCCGACTCACTTACAATGCATCCTGATATTTTCTTTTACTGTATTTAATTAAAAAAAAAAAAAGCCCTTGAGGACATTCTGTTAAGTGAAATAAACCAAGCACAGAAAGACAAACGCAACTGACCTCATTTTGATGTGGAAGAGAGTGTAATGGTGGCACTAGAGGCTGGCAGGGGGCGGGAGGGTCTGGGAGGGGTGGGTTGGGAAATGCTGGTCAAGGGTATAAAGTTTCAGTTAGAAGGAATAGGTTTTGCAATCAGCTGCACAGCATGGTGATTACAGTTAATAATTATGAAATGCATACTTCACAATTACTAAGGGAAATGATTTTAAATGAAGTGAGATAATGGATATGTTACTTAGTTCAATTTAATCATTCCATGATGTACGTACACATATTGAAACATCACACTGTACCCCATAAATATATACAATTATCACCTGTCTGTTTTAAAAGATGCTAGTCACAACCTACTAAGCTATTTCACTTCCTGCAGTTTGAATGGGCCACACCCTACAGTTTGAAAAGCCCTCCCAACATCATGAGAAGGCACAGTGGTAACAAACAACTTCACAGGTATTTCTGCTTGTTTTGGGGCAGCCTATGAACCCCTTTAACATAGAGAGATGGTGCTGAGGATACCCTTCTACCAAAGTTCAGGAGAACCACTCAAAGCCACATCAGTCAGGGCCTGTTGAGTGAGCATTTCCAAGCCCACCTTTGACCCTTCCAAAATCTCTTTCTGAAAAATAATTAGCTCCCAAGGACCAATTAGTATATAGTCTTAAAAGTCTCCCTGACTCAGGAAGAGTTTGAGAGTAACCCCTGCAAGGCTTCCTTCCTCACAAGGTGACTATAAAGGGCATTTTGGCCCTTGGAAAATGTTCCCGTCTACTCACAGATGTCTTTGTCTATCCATTAAGGGGCTGGTCTCCAGCCCAGGGTGAGGGCTTCCATTCTGATGGACAGAGTCAGAGAAGAGACCAAGCCTTGAGCCACATCCAAGAGGGCAAATCTTTCAAAGACCTCAGTGCAGACCATGGCAGTGCATCCTGCACCTCAGGGCTTCCACCGAGACACAGCAGTGAAGCTTAAACACACATGGCGTCCACAGAGCGCAGACTTGCTGCCCTGAGTGTGGGCCAGCTGCTTGGCCCTGTCCTGGGTTTCCAGTAGGTGAGCCTCCACTCTGAGTGGGGAAGAGAGCATGAAGTGGAGGAAGACGACGCATCCTCACAGGGACTCAGCCCCGAAGTCTGCTCAGTGACAGCACTGTTCTTTTTTTTTTTTTTGGTTGGCGTCTCGCTCTGTTGCCCAGGCTGGAGTGCAGCAGCACGCTCACAGTCACTGCAGCTTCAGCCTGCTGGGCTCAGGCAATCCTTCTGCCTCAGCCTTCCAAATAGCTGGAACTACAGGTGTTTGCCACCACACCCGGCTAATTTTTCTTGATTTATTGTAGAGACAAAGTCTCGCCACGTTTCTCTGGGCTCAGGCACTCCTCTCATCTCTGCCTCCCAAAGTGCTGGGATTACAGGCATGAGCCACTGTAACCCTAGCGACGAAGCTGTTCTTAACTGTCCCACTGGAGAAGTACATCCTCAGACCCACCAGACTGTTACATAATTACCACAGGTGTATAACAAAACTAATTCTTAAAAGGAAAGGAAGAATCTTTTAAATGAGAGACACAGAATCTATGAGAGAAACAAGAAGTCTTGTGATCTACGCCCATAAATTTGAAAAGGCAGAAACAAAACACGTTCTTCAAAAAGAGAGGAAAGAAGATTCACAGATAAACCGACACTGAACTCAGAGCAAATGCGACGTGCTCACGGGAAAACCACTAGAGACTCCTCTGACATGAGCTCCACTTCACTGCGGAACGGAACCCCTCTCGTTCCACAGGTGCAGGTACGTGATATACCAGTCCTTTTATTGTTTCTCAATTTCAGCATAAACATTTAAATGAAAAAAACTACTTTATGTCGGATTTAAAGAAAACCTTTTGATTTCAGATTTTAGAGTCTTTCAAGTACACTTACACCTAAAATTGCTTGGACTTAACACAAAAACAAGAGGCCCAAATCCTTGCAAAGCTCAAACGTCAGCTCCACTGGCTATTCTGACTCATCTTAGTGCTCTCCTACTGTGAGTTCTCAGTGGATGTTTGTTGAATATCAGTAATTAGGTTTCTGTTTTGTAAATAAGTCACAATGGGAGATCCCGTAACAACTTCTTCTGTCTCAGTTCTTAGAGGTTTTCACCTTTCCTTCTTGGAAATAAGGCCCCACTGAGCTGAACCTCACATAACAAACCGCACTGGGAAGAAGGATTATTATGGGAAGGAGCCTGCTGCTAGGTCCACAGCCCTACGATGGAGTCCTCTTAAGACCAGCATGGGAAGAGACGGGGTCTGTTTGGGAAGTGGTCCTGTCTATGCGGATAGTGTGTCAAATTTTCACAAAGTGTCAACTGAGAAAACCAACTGTAAATACCAGTGATGTGGAAATGTTTTCCTTATTTGTCTCCTACAAAAGACACAGGACTGTAAAGCATGTAACACTGATAACCATCCAGATCAGGGCTGGCAAACTTACGCTGTGAAGAACCAGACAGTAAGTATCTTGAGCTCTGCAGTGCACAGGGCCCTCGACTCAACTCTGCTGCTGTAGAGCAGAAGCAGCCAAGACAATATGGAAACGGATGAGGGTGGCTGCATCCAATAAAACGTTACCAAAAAAACCGGCGGGGGGGGGAGGGAAGCTCAAAGTTTGATCATCTCTGTGCTGGACCAATGCTAAAATAACCATAAAGTGATTAAAGAAAAAAAAAGCACTACACATTTGCTTACAATTAAAAAACAAGGAACAAACATTTATAATAAGCTCAAGATCACATGAAGAGAATTTACTTTTTCTGACAATCTCTTGAGGCCATTTTTTTTTTTTTGGAGTCGGGGCTCACTCTGTTGCCCAGGCTGGAGAGCAGTGGCACACTCACAGCCACTGCAGCCTCAGCCTACTGGGCTCAGACAGTCCCAAAGTGCTAGGATGACAGGCATGACCCACCGTGCCTGGCTGATGCTGTTTATTTTAATAACTGTAACTCATTAACAACTGCAAAAAGGCCTTCCCCGTTAAATAGCCTGAAGGGATCATAAAAGCCCGGGCAGAGGCACGGCCTACCTTCTTCTCCAGGGAGTTGCTCCATTCCTTCAGCAGGTTGACGTGCTGTACTGCAGAGCTGGCCTCGTGGGCCTTGATCTGCTGGTTTGTCCCCTGTGAGAGCAAGAAGTGAAGCATTAAGCCAACCTGGCTCTACCTCCAAGGACAGAAGGCTAAACTGTGGCTGTGAGAGCAGCATTAAGCATGGAGGGGGGAATCTCTGAGCCTTGGAAGCTTGTGCTTGGGCCTCCTGGCTACTGAGCACAGAGAGGAGGGCAGGGTGACGCCGCCATGCCGCAGCGAGGCTTGCAAGTCACACTCCTCTCTAGAGCTTCTCATCTCAAGCGTCTTCTTATCAAGGTTCCATGCTTAATATCAGCAAATGAAACTCTAAACTCATTCTTGTTCTGCTAAAACTGTTTTCTCATTACAGATACTGCAAAAATGGAACATGTTTAGATACCCGCAACTGCAGCTGGATACTGCCACAACAGTTAGTGAACATATGCGCAAACTAGGATTCTAAATAATTATTAAAGTAGTAACGTATTAGTTCAACTACACTGCATCTGAAGAGTACTGCTCCTCACCATTCTAGGATACTTAGAAAGTTACATACAAAACATAAACAATATACAGAGTACATAAGATGTAGACCATTGTAGAGTCAGGAATAAGCACATGAAATTGTACTTCATATATTTAAGGAAATCATTGGTATGAAAATATAATTTGCTTTGCTATTGGAAAACTGAGAAGTAACAGACGGCATTTTAATGATCTCCAAAACATATACTCTGTACATAGAATATTCATATATATATGTTGATATAAGTATCACAATATATAAACATATATATACACATACACAGAGAGAATGAATGATACTACGTACAACATAACAAGGGGAGGCTCGGTCTCGTTAGAGACTAAAGCAAAGGAAAGGTACAGTCATTCTCACTCTTAGGCTGTTTACTTTCTCAGAAAATACTAAGCTGCCAATATCCTGTACTGATTTCATAATAATGTATTGGTCCTACATAAAATTAAATGCAAAATACCTTAATTGTAATACATACTGCCTTTTGCTAGTTTTAAGATTAAGATATACATTAAAATGAAAACTCAGTTCCAATTCACTAGTCATCTCAGATGTGTTTAAAAAATAAACAACAAAAACCTAGATGCGAGCTTCTCACGCCATGTGTGGCAGTGACGGAGCCGCGTTCCCTGCACTCTTCCTAGGAAGAGTGGTTTCTAGGAACTGTGCTACATTTGGATCTGTCTCCAGCTGGGGTCAGAGTCAGCACAGACATGTATACAAAATGCACCTGTGGACACACACGTGTGATCCTCACAGTTGTGTACTGACGCACACACTATTGAAACTGTCTGGTTTGATATTTACTCATATCCAAGTAACAGATATCTAAGATTTCCATAACAATCTCTCTGGAAAGCTAAGCAAATGCCATTCCTGTTTGTCCCATCACTAGCTGGCTCTGGACATAGTGGCTCTCTTGCTGTCTTCATGCCCACCTTAGCACAGTGTCTGCCTGAGTCTCCAAACACCACCGCCTGGAAAACGAGCACCCCACCTGCTGCACATGGCTTTCATCACCCGTGCAACAGGGTGTTTTGGTTTCATGACAAAGACTAAGAGTCCAGAACTTGCATGTTAAAATGTTAATATAATAACTTTCTCTCATGGCAGAATGTCAGTGACTGGGAAGGACAAATGTCGGATACTGACCTGAAAAACGCAGCCATAGCGCTTAAAACTACAGGTGCTGGGGGCATTGACACACTCTGACAAGTGTGCACTCAACTGCAACGGGAAAGAGACGTGAGTTGTGGCACAAACGTTTGCATGAAAATGTTCAAACATATTAGGGCACAGATAGCATCTGAGCAGTACTAGCAAGAATGGGGTCTTATCAGCTACAGGTGTGTATAGATATCATCTGCTTCCTAGATTTATATGCAGTAAATATTCGGTATAGTAACATGTATACACATATATACGCCAATATACAGAAATACATTTACTATAACATTTCTTAAACTTGCAGTTTCTTTAGAACAAATTGCTAAAAAATGTGACATGCTGTCTGTAGTGCCATAATTTTTAAAAGAAAAGAGAAAAACATAAACTGAAATGCACACTTAAAGACTATAAACAAAAACTGCATGAAACACAAAAAAATAGAAAGCATTCAGAATGCAACTGGGTCACACACCTAATATATGGTACACGAAATAAATATATTTTCAAAGCCAGCTTACACAATGTGCTGTTACTCATAACAACACACAAAAGACGAGGTGAGCTTCTCCTTCACCTGAAGAGACTTTTCCCTTCTGTATGGACCAGAAACTCTGTAGTTTTTAACACTTCACCTCCAACTGATGGCAGGAAAATTTGGAGGGACTGGGAGCAGATAACTCATTTTACAAGAAAAAAGTCCCTGGTTCAGCTCAAATGTTGGTGAGTCATCAAATAAAAATCACTCATGATGCTCTAACAAGAGAAAGGGAATTAAAAAGACTCTATTTTAAAGACATAGTTTTATGTGTAAGGCTAATACAACTCAGGAGTAGTTTCATCTTCGATTGAAGAGATTCTCACCAGGAAACTCTAGGGCTAGATCTTCCTCACAGAGAACAATCAGACCCTGTGCAGGACAGTGGGTATGTGAGGGCAGTGAGCAGTGGACCTGATGTGTCTTCTTGAGTGCCAGTGTGCATGTGCTCCAAGGATCATAGACCGTGTCCTCCTGGAGGGAGCAGTGAGGTCTACGACTTCTCCTAAGTCTACCAGGACAAAGACTGTCCTTTCCTTAAGATGGACATTTAGGACAGAGGGGAAAATGGGTCCTGGACTGCTCTCCTGCCTGTTGTGATGTCTAAGGAAGAGGGACTCATGTGGCTGCCACCAAAGCCCACCTTCACGGAAGGTCTTTGAGCCGGGCAAAATCAAGATGACTAGAGATCTGGCAGCCCAATGTCCCTGCTGTCCCTCAGAACCCAGCCTGGGCTGCAACTGGGGAAAGCGCCCACAAGGCACGTGACAGGTGACTGGCATGGAAGTCCAGCCTGAAGACTACGCATGTCATCACTAATGGGAAATTGTAGAACGTGCTCCTCCAGTGTCCTAACTGCAGTACTGAAGCTTAGCAGCTAACACCGTGAAATGTTAAGACCAGGGACACAATGAGCTTGATGTATGGTATTTTCCATGTAATACTATAAATTCAGTGTTGGACTTTCTCTTAAGACTGGTTTATTATCAGTATTCTCAGAGCCTTCCAGAATTCACATGAGTGCTGGAAGGGAGGCAAGAATAATCTATAGCCCAGTAGCACCTTTCACCAGAAACCCAAGAGAAACGCAGGCTTAAAGACTTTTTTTTCTTAAAATTACCTCAACAGCAGACTCCACATGTTAACTTCAACAGAGGAACTGTCCAGTTGTGGAGATGACTGACATGCTTTGTCCCCAGCCCCATCCAGAAGCACATTCAGGACCCAGAGACCACCGTCACCAGGCAAGATCCTGCCTTCGCCCATTGGCAGCAAGGCCCTGGTAGGACGTGCCTCAGGTGACAATGGCTACTCTGGTCCTCCTGCACCCGAATTCCTGGCCCTACGCCCACATAGGCTCACTTGCTCAGTTGGGGACATGTGAGGCTGATTCTCTCCCTCCCACAATATCTAGTGGTAAAATTTCAGGGTGCTAAAAAATGCTGAGGTGAACAGGCTCCTTAGATGAGAGCATCAGGTGACCAGGGGTACCACACCCCCACTCAGCCCAGAGGAGTCCCAGATGGCTCCTAGAATAGCAACCAAAGCCTCCAGGTCAGGACTGGAAGCAAAAACATTTAAGAATCCTTGGAATCTCTCCACCTGGACATGTCCTGATCAAATGAAGGTAATGCAAAATCTAACTCTTTCAAAGAAAGGGTGCAGAGGGTGGTATGAGAGGCTCTGGGGGAGACCTCATGGAAGCCCTCCTGGTGGCCCTGAAATGCAGGAGCCACACCTGTGCCCACTTCCTACCCAGGGCCGCCTCCCACCCAGCGTGTGGGACAAAATAGCTCTGAACTGTCTTTAATTCACTTTCTTAAGAACATCTTACAGCAATTTCTATTCTATGGGCTTAAAAATAGCTTTTTTAAAAATGTAAAGCATCATCTTTGCTTGCATTACAGACAAAATATTCCCATTTTTTAATTCTTATTTTTTAATTTACTTAATTTTTTTTTTTTTTTTGTAGTCAGGGTCTCATTGTTTTGCCCTTGCTGGTCTCAAACTCCTGGCCTCAAGTGCTCCTCCCACCTTGGCCCATTTTTTTTCAATTTTAGCAATCTTTTTTGCTGTGAATTTACCACTTTGTAGCTTTTAGCTGCTTGCCTCTGACTTTCAAAAAAGAGTATGAGGCTTTGCACCACCTGTATTTGTTTTCCTGCCATACACGTGAACACCATGAGATGGGAACGTGAGGGAATAGATCCAAGCATGCTAATCCCAAGGGCTCCACAGACTCCTGGCTGCACCCCTTACCTCACTCCTCAGAAGTGTCTGGACGCTGCACTTATGAGGGCAGGACACCACCACACAGGGACACTCGGTGTCTTGGTGTTTCTACAAAGAAACAAAATTGTTGTCAACTTTGAAATACACAACTGTCTTCCTCGGGTCCCTCTGACCCCACGTGGATCCCAGGAGGGGCTGTGCTCACCACCGTCATGTCCTAAGTTTCAACATTCAAATCACACATGGATGATTCGTGACATTCAGAAAGTGTCTCAGAATATCTCAGGTAGCCCAGAAGATCCAGTCAGATCAGACTAGGCAGAGCGACCTGTGGGAGAACAGTCTACAGGAGGTGGCATCGTAACAGAAGCATCCCTTCAGCACTGTTCCCTCTGGGCCTGGTGCAGCTTCTGGTCCGCACAGCTCCTAATGTGTGACACTCGGACCAGCTTGGCTACTCACGTCATGGTCACAAGGCAGGTCGCTGGTAGGGCTGGGGACACAGCCCAGGGTCTGCTCTGCCAGTCACAGAGAAGCAGGGCTTCCCTTGGCCTCTCAGTTTGGAGTCTGGAAATGATGCTTCTCAAATATGTGAAAACAGCACGATCTGCTGAGCATTTAAGTTACTGACCTAAAATCTTAGTCTAGACTATCTACAGCCCATGGAAAATGGGGATACGTTTTGGGTTAGCCCTTTCCTGATGGCACAGATTTCACTATTGTGGAGGCCGATGATGGCAACTGCGAAACCCAGCACTATGGGCACCTGCTGGGGACCTGTCTACCAGTGGAATGAGGACATGAACTCCTCACAAGGACATCAAACCCATGGGCCCTGGACAGCGCCACCAGACTAATGCAGGCAGACCCAGAGACAGCATGTGTGCTACATAACTACTGCTGGCCCGGCAGCAGGCTTGGCAGCGGCTTCCCCCACAGACTGGGACATCTCAATACTCCTCATCAGCCCTCAGGTTCTCTCTGGGCCACCTCAGCTATGTTGCTATTTAGTTGACTGAATGGAGGAGGCTCTCGCTGAGAGCCTCCACCTGACTGGGCAGATGCGAGGGCAAGGACGGCACGACCCACTTGAGAAAGTACATCCTCGAGACATGGGGTACTCCTCTCCTTCGCAGAGCGCTGCTTTCTCTGGTGTGTTTTTAAGGCCTCAGCTCTATGGGCACACACTGTGGGTCTGCAGCACAGAGGCGACACCTGGAAGGTCAGGGCCCTTCTACTCTTGGGCTCAGTCTTAAGAGGCCCATAGCACACAAGGAGGACAGCCGAGCTCACTGGCTCAGCCTATAATCCCGCACCTTGGGAGGCTGAGGCGAGTGGATTGCCTGAGCCCGCAGATTCGAGACCCACACCTGGGCAACTTGGTGAGACCTCATCTCTACAATAAATCAAAAATTAGCCAGGCGTGGTAGTGTGGGCCTGTAGTTCCAGCTACTTGGAAGGCTGAGGTGGAAGGATCGCCAGAGCCCAGCAGGTTGAGGCTGCAGTGGCCAGGAGCGGCCACTGCACTCCAGTCTGGGCAACAGAGTGAGACTCCAACTCAAAAAAAAGGAGGGCGAATCCACTGCCATCCCAAGCTGAGCAGCAGGCACTGGACTGGGCCCAGCCTGACCACTAGCCTCCCTCATGGGATACAGCACATGGGGACACTAGGGCATTGGGCACAGACCTTCATCCTGCCTGGCTGGGCTCCGTTCAGAGTTCCCAGGTACCACAAAGTCAATATTTTATCTTTTAAGGGGAAAACCTTGCACAAGTGGCCTCACCTTCCTGTCCTTGACCCCTCTTTTATAAATGGGGAGTAGCCGACTCCCACTCCTGGGGGTACTGAGGGCTAACCGAGGCCACAGGCCTAGAGGGAGAGCTAGGCATGGGCTTGGAAGCAGATGCCGTGCCTCCTCCCCAAAGCTGCCCTCACTCCCACCTTCATTCACCCCGCCAGATGCTGGCCAGTGCTGGGGTCAGCACGCAAGGTCAGCTGGGAGGCAGGCATCACTCTGCACCAGGGAGAGGGAAGTGCAGTGAGCTGTGGAGGAGCAAAGCGGAGGGTTCCGGAAGGGAGTCTGAGGAGGAGGGGAGGTATGGGGCAGCATTTGGCCTGGGCAGGGGTGTTGGGAGGTGAGGCTGAGCCAGCAGGGAAGACCCATCAACGTCTTTGTAGGCGTAATTTCTAATAACCCTGTACCAGTTGACATTCCCATTAGTGTGGACATGAGTGTGCCCACACCCTCGCCAACTCCACCACACTTCTTAGTCTCTGACAATCTGATGTATGGAAAGTGCAGGAGTGGAACTAGCAATTCTTTAGGAGTGTGTGGTCAAGCATTTCTGATATTTATTAATTTTTTATATTTCTTTTCCTGCGAACTGCCTTTTCACAGCTTTTGCCCACTACAGTGGGTTGAATAATGTTCCCCCAAATTAATGTCTACCTGGAATCTCAGAACATGACCTTATTTGGAAATGGAGGACTTTCTGACATCACACAACCTCCCAAGGTTGAAACAAGAAGAAACTGAAATCCTATATAGACCAATAACAACCCAGGAAATCGACTCCATCATAAGAAATCTACCTACAAAAAAAAAAAAAAAAAAAAAGCCTGGAACCAAATGGTTTTTCACTGAAACTCTACAAAACATAAAAGGAGGAGTTGAT
>CAUYQG010193922.1:0-14507 GCA_963574415.1 Tarsius wallacei
AGAAAGATCACAAGTAAACAGCCTAACATCACACCTAAAGGAGCTGGAAAGAGAAGATCACATAAATCCTAACGTCAGCAGAAGAATCCAGATCACCAAAATAAAATTACAGTTGCAGGACACAGTAGACAAAAATGTCTAGAAAGGATCAACAAGACCAAAAATTGGTTCTTTGAAAGGATAAATAAGTTCCCTGGCCAGATTGACTAAAAAAGAGAGAGAAAGCCCAGATAAATGTAATTAGAAATGCAGAAGGCAAACTCACAAATGACACTGAAGAAAGTCAAAAGATTACCAGAGACTACTATAAGAACCTGTATGCAAATAAACTAGAAAACCTAAAGAAAATAATATACTTTCTGACATCATACAACTACTTAAGGCTGAAACAAGAAATATTGAAACTCTAAGCAGGTCAATAACAATCCAGGAAATTGACTCAGTTATAAGAAATCTATTATATCTATCAAAAAAATCTCCAAGCACAATGGCCTCCCAGCTGGGTTCCACAAGACATACAGGAGGAACTGATAACAATCTTATTGAAAGTAGTCCAGGCAATTAAAAAAGATGGAATGCTCCCCAACTCATTTTTTGAAGCCAACATTATGCTGATACCCAAAACCTGGCAAAGAGTCACTGAGGAAAGAAAATTACAGGACAATCTCCTTGATAAACATAGATGAAAAAATTCTAAACAAGATTCTAGCAAAGTCAATCCAACAATATCTCTATGTTCATCCACCATGACCAGGTGGGCTTCATTCCTGGGATGCAGGGCTGGTTCAAAATTTGCAAGTCCATAAACATAATTCAGCACATCAACAGATATAAAACCAAGAGACACATGATTATATTATTAGACACAGAAAAAGTATTCAACAAAATCCAGCATCCCTTTTTGATAAAAACCCTTGAGCACCTAGGCATAGAAGGAACATTTTTCAAAATAGGAAGAGCCACCTGTGATAATCCACAAACAACATTTTGGTCAAAGGACAGAATTGGAAGCATTCTCCCTGTAAATGGGAACAAGGAAAGGTTGTCTCCACTCTCATCTCTCTGGTTCAACATTGTGTGTGTGTGTGTGTGTGTGTGTGTGTGTGTGTGTGTGTGTGTGTGTATAGTCCTAGCAAGAGCAATCAGACAAGAGAAGTCAATCAGGGGTATCCAAATAGGAAAAGAGAAAGTTAAGCTATTCCTCTTTGCAAACAATATGATTCTATATCTTTAAAAACCCTGACCATGTATCAAAAGCCTCCTTGTACTGATAATTGACTTTGGTAAAATTTTGGGGTACAAAATCAATGTGCAAAAGACAATTGCATTTCTATACACCAGTATCAAACAGAGAACCAAACAAAAAGCACAATTCCATTCACAATACCCACAAATAATGGAATTCTTTGGCATCCACCTAGGCAGAGAAGTGAAAGATCTTTACAATGAGAACTACGAGACATTGCTCAAAAAAATCAAAGAGAGACAAACAAATGGAAAAACATTCACACATTCAGAATTTAAAGTCTACTACAGTATTGGTACGAGAATAGGCACAAAGACAAATGGAACTGGACAGAGATTCCAGAAGCAAAAACTCAAGTCTCTCAGCCAACTCATCTTCAACAAAGCCACCAATAACAACCACTTGGGAAAGGAGACCATATTTAGTAAATGGTGCTGAGAAAACTGACTGACCACATAAAGAGGAATGAAACTGGACTCCTACCTATCACCATATACAAAAATATACTCAAAATGGATTAAAGACTTAAATGTAAAAACCTCAGTCTATAAGAATTCTAGAAGAAAACGTAGGGGACACTCTTATGCACATCAGAGTAAGCAACAAATTCTTGACCAAATTCCCAAAAGCAAATGCCATAAAAGCTAAGATAGACATTTGGGATCTCATCAAACTGAAAAGGTTTTGCACAGCAAAAGATACCATAAAGAAAGTGTGAGCCGGGCTCGGTGGCTCAGCCTATAATCCCTCGTCTGGGGAGGCTGAGGTGAGTGGATTGCCTGAGCCCGCGGGTTCGAGATCCGCCTGGGCAACTTGGCGAGACCTCATCTCTACAATAAATCAAAAATTAGTCAGGCGTGATAGTGCGCGCCTGTAGTTCCAGCTACTTGGAAGGCTGAGGCGGAAGGATTGCCGGAACCCAGCAGGTCGAAGCTGCGGTGGCCGGGAGCGGCCACTGCACTCCAGTCTGGGCGACAGAGTGAGACTCTAACTCAAAAAAAAAAAAAAAAAAAAAAAAGAGAGAGTGTGGAGAAAACTCAGAATGGGAAAAAATATCTGCTAATTATGTACTTGACAAAGGCCTAACATCCAGGATCTACAAGGAACTCAAATAAGCTTAAAGGAAGAATACATAAATAAAAATACAGACAACAGCAAAACCAAATGTATTAAAAAGTGGACAAAGGACATGAATAGGCATGTTTCAAAAGAAGATATACAAATAGCCAACAGATACGTGAAAAAATGCTCACCCTCACTAATCATTAGAGAAATGAAAATCAAAATTACAATGAAATAACACCTAACTCCAGAAAGGATGGCTATTATTAATAAATTAAAAAAAAAAAAGGTGTTGGTGTGGTTGTGGAGAAAAGGGAACACTTCTACACTGTTGGTGGTAGTGCAATCTAGTTCAATCTCTATGGAAGACAGCGTGGTGATTCCTAAAATAACTAAAAATCAACACTTCATATGATACAGCAATCCCTCTCCTGGTCTTTTCTGCCATCTGCGTTTGTTATTTTATTTGCCCATAAGATGCTCCTCCCAGTTCTCTACAAGTGGTTGGCTCCTTCTCGGCATAAACACCATTTCTTCAGAGGCTTTCCCTTATGTCAGATTTCTCAAAAATATAGCTTATATGGTAACCAGCCATCTCAGTTTGCCTGGGACTGTCCCAGTGTGTGCTCACAGTCTTGGGCTGGAACAGTGAGTCACCATAGATTTAGTAGGAAAGTGCTCCCAAGAAGTTTCTGTCAAAGATGTGAAGGAAGTGAGAAAGGGAAAGAGAAGATACCAGAGTTCAGTGAAGGTAGTTAAAACCTGGTCACTCAAAGGAAATCTGGAGTGTGTAAATTGGGCTCTCTCTTTCTTCCAATGAAGCCAAGGAAGTTAAGCTTCCATAATTCCACAGAAGGTGCCCATCAATATCTAACAGGTCTCCTTGTGGTGGCCATGAGAGAGATAAATTTCAGGGAGGTCCTCCTTTGTGTAGGCAAAGCATTCCATTAGCCCAATGGCAAGTTTTCAAAGAGATACATGGGCGTGGTGCATTAGAAGTCAAAGCACATTTGAAGCTGGGAAGCAGAACATAGAAACACCCTTTTCCTATTGGAAACACATCTCTGTCTTCAGCCCTACCATATTTATTACTTTACTTTCTCCAAGACACTTATCAATATTTGGCATTATTATATTTGTGCATAGATAAATAGATATATGTCTTTATCCATATCCATAGTCATATTCAAATCCATTTCTATACCCATTTCTATATCTATGTGTGTATATTTAAATTACTTTTTTTTTTCTCCTAGCATTTAACTCAAAGAGGACAGTAACTCTACTTATTCTATACAGTATGTAACAGTTGCTCAATAAATACTGGAGAAATAAAATAATTAATTTATTTTCTAAACCATAACATTTAAGCAGAATAAAGTGCATAGACTTTGACACAATGAATCAACTGCTTCATCTCATAATTCCAATATAATTGCATATTTTTCTTATGCTTTTCCCCTGAGGTTTTATTATAAAAATACAATTCCTGCTCTGCTATTCTTTAAACATTATTTACTTCTTGTCTATCTCTATTATTTTTCTCTAAAAATATTCTCCATAATTGAAGCAGTCAAGTATTGTTATTAAGAGAATAATCTCTGAAGCATCCCAGAATGCATGAATTTGGAGCTCAGATTTGCCACTTGCTATGAGTATGGCCTTGGGCAAGTTTTACTCAACCATAAAATGTGGAAGATAGTGCCCATCTCATGAGTTTATAATAAGCATTAGATAATAATGTGTATAAGCAATTAGATAGTGCCTGATACATTAAAAGTGTTTAAATAGTAGCTATTATCAATCATTAGTAAAATATTACTGATTTTAGGCCAGACTCGGAAGTGCTGAGCCTGTAATTCCAGCACTTTGGGAGGTGAAGGTGAGTGGATTGCCTGAGCCTGCTGGTTCGAGACCCGCCTGGCCAACTTAGCGAGACCTTGTCTTTATAATAAATCAAAAATTGACTGGGCATGGTATCGCGCGCATGTAGTTCTGGCTACTTGGAAGGCTGAGGTGAAAGGATCGCTGGAGCCCAGCAGGTTGAGGCTGCGGTTGCCGGGAGTGTGCCACTGCACTCCAGTCTAGGCGACAGAGTGAGACTCCAACTCAAAAAATATATAATATATATATATATATATAACTGATTTTCTATATTGATCCTGTGTCATTGTTATGATTTGTTTTCCAAAAACTTCCAAATAGGATCCAAAATAACTTGATTCTAGTCTGTCATTTTTGAAGTTTCATTTTCAGTCATGCTACTAGAAATTGTATTGATGAATCAATTTTCCAGTAAACATTAAAGTAAATTTATCATGCAAAATACATACACACACTCTTATACTCACTCACATATTCAAGGCATAAACTATATGCCTTGGGAAACACCATTTGAATGTCAATAGTATGGTACCAGATTATTTTGAAGATATATCTACTTAATTATACAGATAATATATATATTTACAGTTCACCATCTCTTGAGAGAATATTGTTCTGATTTCATTGAAATAACTCTAAAGTTTCAAATGATTAGGTGAACAGAATGATTCATTGGTGTCTCCTCATTATTGCAATAAGGTTTTGTCAGGCACTTAAGTTTCCTTTGATGGCTTATTACATTTAAGATAGCTTTATTTGTAATCTGAGAAATGCATTATAGTAATTGCTTACAAATGTTTTTGCTTTGTAAGTTCTAAAGCTTGGTAGGCATTTCTTATTATTCTATCTGTAATATAACTTTTAAAATATTTTTAAAAATTTTATATCATGTATATAATGCTCTAATGCATATATAACACTCTCACTATTTCTACATACTATTTATATGTGAATATTAAATGAGCAGACTTATTCGCTTATTAACACAACTATCACTTGGGAAACACCATTTCTGATGTCAATAGTATGGTACCAGATAATTTCAAAGATATATTTACTTAAGTATACAGATAATAAAAAAAAATTGAGAAGCTATGTGTTCAGTAGTTGTGGATGCAAAACTTAGAGATAGAGTGCCTATTCCACCTCTAATGATCTGTGTGAGCGTAACAAGTTATGACTCCCATTTAAGCCTCCATTTTTAAATCTACAAAATGGAGATAATTATAGCATTTAAGGATTGTTGTGAATCTTAAATAGATGAATTCATGGAAACCACTGAGTGGTTCTGCATAGCACTTGGTACATAGAAAGTATAATTTAAATTTTAAATAGTGTTATTAATATTAATATATCATAATCCTCTGGAATACATTTTATTCACTAGCAATATAAAAACTGGACTGAGGGAAGTCCTACATATATATATATATATATAAAATTTCATAAAGGTAAATTTTCTGTTGCCAACTTTATAGTGCATTTAAGTTATGATTATAGTTTATTCTTGGAATAAAGTGCATAAATAAAGACTATTGTATAGAATCTCAAGTTTTGGGATCTAATTTTGACTTTACATTATTAGTTATGTACCCTTGAGAAACATAGCCTTTCTCTTTGGTTCATGTTTTTGGTCTCCAGAAAAGACAATAAAGTGACTATAGGATTTAAATAAAATGACATGATAACAGTGGGAAAGCTTGATAAACCTCCTCTGCAAAAGTTATATTTTTAATTATTATAATCAATGAAGATATAGATATATATTTTTATTGTCGAAGTTTAAATTACATTTCTAAAATGATAGGAATACATTTATTTTAGTGTCCATAAAATGTTTAAATACTTCACATTTAATCATCATATTTCCAGAGTTATTTTCCTAGACCAATATTCTAAAACAAGGACGGCAAATACAATTAATTCCACATGCTGATATTGATCTACTGGAGGTGCCTGCCTGAGAATGCAGTGATGCTGAGGATTCCGAGGTTCCACTTGAGGAGACTGTTACAAGCACCACACCTTCCATGGCTGTGGGAGGAGCCTCTGTTTGTTGCTCTTATGTTGTATAGTATAACTTATCCATTAATAGGGATGAAAGGCAGAATGCCAGAAGAAATTTGCATTCACAGAGTTATAGTGAGAAGAACTTACATTCAATGCATTATTTTCTGTGTAAACCTCTCCAGAAGATTTGAAAGGTGGTTGATCAAGACTAAGAGTGAGGCATCAGGGAAACAATGCTCCAACTCATTGCCAAATTTCAATCTCTTCCTGTCTTGTTATGGGGCAGTCATAACTTTCACTAGACCCGAAACCTAAATGGATAACTTAATACTTGAAAAAATAAAAAGCACTGATCTGATGATTTTTATAGAGACCTCTGGGCTTTTCCATAAAGACATTTTCCTGCCAAATTGCATTTTAGTTAATTCCATCTTGGCATGCCTTAAAATGAATATCTTAGAATGGGGTGGTGGGAACTTCTAATATTAATCTACAAAGAAATTAAAATAATATTTCAGAGAAACTCCCTTTCTTATACTGAAATTCAATTGCCAATGATTTAAGCTCAAACCTTAACTTAAGTGTGGTATTTAGGAGCCTGGTAAATACATTCCAACAAATGTGTCTATGAACCAATTATATCTTTATGCCTCATTGATCTGTATGTACGGAGCTGGGCTGAGAGAATGTCTGCAGCTAATTTGTATGTTGTAACTTTAAATTCTTTTCTAAAGAGCCTTGTATAAACAGGAATGGTGCCTTCTCAGAGCATGCTTCAATTTAATTCCAACATAGTTTAAATATGCTCTTATCTTCCCGCCACCTCACCATTGCTCCTTCCCTCATTGTCTAATTTTCATTGTTTTGGGACCCATGGTGATACTCTAATTCTCAATGATTTAATAATCTTTTTGTTCAAGTTAGATTTAGAAAACCAAAGAAAATTCTATATAGTTGAAACAGTGACTCATTACAAAATGAGGAGGTCAGTGAAGACAAGAAAGTCCAACAACAGCAAGAACAACAAAGGGAATCAGTAAAGATGGTGCAATAAGATCAAAATGTGTGTAGATAATAGGTATTTATATAGGATGGTCCTAAAATAAAAACCTAGTTATATTTTTTGGTAGTGGTGATGGGAGGAGGTTGTTAGATTTTGGGGAATGGAGAGTGGCTAATGTGAAACCATTATTATATTTCAGACATTGTGCCCACCACTGTATTTATATTATTTGAATAAATTAATCTTCACAAAACTATCAGAAATTTTATTAAATTATTGTACCCTTATTGGCAAGGAAACAGATTTATAAAAGAGGTGAAGTACTTGTAGAATAAAAGGAAAAGAAGTAGGTTGCACAAATCTAAGAAACAAAGATCTTGTGTCAGAATCTAATGAAAATCTTTTTGGAGTGCAACTGTCAGGGTAATTAGTCCTCTTCTCATTTAATTTGAGTTTTGGGTCACAATTGTGAATTCTTGAGAAGAGTATTTGGTAGGATTAATTGAAGCCACCTGCCAACGTTGACCAGATAAGTTTGGACTGCCTTAATTGACAGCCCTAAACATGGTAACTAATGAGGAAAAAGAAAATCACAAAAGAGCAACAGATGCTGGGCAAGTAAAAATGATAGTTCAAATGAGGCCTCTGGACAGCTACTAATAATTTATCTTATTAGTGATGTGAAAGCACAATTCAACACATTTCTTGAAGAAAATGAAACTTGAATTGGGCACTAAAGGAGGCTTGGAGTTTGAACAAAGTCTGTGGTATTTAAGCCATGGGTTTGTATACCAGCATTGTCACAAAAACTTTGACTGATATGAAATTCTTTAATCCCAACTAACTCTTTTTCTCCTCATCTATAGTATTTCCTTTGGTTGTTGCCAGTAATGCCTACCACAATGCCAAGTGCATTGTAGGTTTTCAATAGACATTTGTTGAATAAATGTAAGCTATTGTAAATTTATAATGCAGTTTTTTTTGTATTAAAACACTTGTACATGGCTTTCTATTTTTCATATTGCATATAACTATACCACAGAAGAATAATAGCACTGAAAAAAATATTTAGAGTCACATATATTTTTCATTTTTAAATAAATGATAACTCAGACCCAGATTGAGGGTATCAGTGACTTAAAAGAGTTTGTATTGTTGCTAAAAGAGACATGTAAGAAAACAAGATCAGAAAGTAAGTAGAAGTCAAGTGAAAAGGTCATTATGTCTCAAATCAGAGATTCCCCCTGAAGGTCACTGAAAAACACTATACAAATTAAAATGCAGTTATGCTAATCTTAGCACAAAGAATAAAGAAGAAAATGAAAACCCAAATATTTCTATAAACCCAAAGTTCCTCTCATACTAATCAAACAGTAATTTGATTACAGTAATGAAAATCTCATTGGGGGGGCAACACTCAGGATAATTAGGCCCTTCCCATTTAAATTGAGACTTTGGGTCACACTTATGAAAATGTGAATTCTTGAGAAGAATGTCCGATAGGATTATAGGATTCACTGAAGCCACCTGCCAACATTGGCCAGGTTAGGTTGGACCACCTTAATTGACAGTCCTAAGGCTGGCAACAAACAAGGGAAAAGAAAATCACAAAAGAGCAACTGATTCTGGGCAAGTAAAACATAATAGTCCAATGAGGCCTCTGGACAATTACTAATAATTTATCTAACATGATGCCCTTTATAATTTTTGTATAAAACGCTCAGGTTATTGCCCATTTTGTGTTATCAAAACTACTTTGTTCTTTTCCAACCATGGATAAATTTTCATATTTCATTCATGCTGTCATCATAAGATCAATATAACCTGCTGTGGTGATCTAGGTTGCAATCACTGCTTTTTGCTATGCTGTGTGCCACATCGAGGCCTTTAAGAAGCTCACATAGTCACCTTCAAGCCTCCATTCCTTCATCTATAAAAAAAGACTAATAATTGTCCTTCTAGTCAATACTAGTGATGCTGGGCAGAGGAAATAATGCATGTTAAGCATTTAGCACTTTGCCTAGTACATGATGTTTCACCAGTATCTGTAAAATTATTTGGATGGTATGAAAACAAAGCACTCAATCTTGGGAAAACCCCAACTCAATAAATTAATCCAAATTAAGCAATAATTTCAGCTGAATATTAATATTTTAAGTAAAAACTCAGAATATTTTATTTCTTTTGGCTCCTATGTCTACCATACACAAATCTTATGAATTAAGAAAAGACTATAAGCATTCATACATATCATTTCAGCCAAGGCACAGTCAAAATGTCAAAGCCCGTGTTTCATTGCATACAGCCGGTTAAGTAAAGCAGTGCCAAATATCATTAATAGTCATGAAGGAAGAAAAAGATTGTTACAAACTAACATCCCCAGGGAAACATGCTGTAGAATAGTGTTTCAAGCAGCCCTATAAATAATCTATATTAACTACAACACCTAAGTCAGAGACAAGCCCAACCTTATTGTAAATTACATCAAAAAAGTCCATCCCCAAAACAGAGAGGCTATAATCACTTCCTATGTAGTAATATATTATTACATATTAGTTTGTCAAGTTTAGGATGATGTGATAATTTAAATAAGTGAGTAACACAGTTACCTTATCTAATTGAAGTAGGGAAGAAATGTTCTCTGGAAACAGTCTTATTTCTCCTTTGCTCCATGCTTTCATTCCAAAATCCCTCAGGATCCTGCATTGTGTCCTGTAAAAATAGTGATCTCAGTAACATCATGCAAATTCTTCCTGGAAGAAATGAGGTTATTCTCAGAACACTGCAGATCAGTGTCTGGAGAACATGGAATTTTGTTATCAAAGACGTATCTAAAGCGGACACTGAAATGTGCACCTTTTTGGAACGATTTCTTGTTGTTCTATTTGGGTTGAAAAATCCGTTTTTGTGTTGAATAATAATGTTGAAAAAAGCTAACTCTGATAAAAGGGAGACCTAGAAGCACACTGTTAAACTGATTCCAATAATGAGAGGAATAAAGAAGCACTTTGAGACTTTTAAGTCTTTCTCCTCTCCTCCACCATTAAATCTCCAAAGTGCCTAAAATTGTTAGATCTCTTGAACATTGTGAATGTAAATGGTGGTTGAGGATTGGAGAGGGAGAAACTTCTTTTTTCTCTGCTGAGTAATTATGCCAGTGGGGAAGTTTAGAAATGCAAATAAACCTCTCTCCTGTCTTTGTGTGGCTGTTTCTCTGTGCACAGTGCTTTTACCTGTAACCCTCACAACATTTCCCAACATTTCTGACATTTCCCAAAACAAGAACGTTATTCTTTATTTGTTTCAGGTGTGTTATAATATTTTTGTTTGAAAAACTATTACTTCAGCTACAATTTCTTCCTAATATCAGCCGTATGGAGAAATGTCTCATCAATGAATACTGTTCATTGCTACGTTTAACAACAATGACAATGACAACAACAAAAAGCACACAACCCAGGTCCACTTTTCAGAGAAACCCTTTGATTGAATAGAAGTCTTTAAAAACATTTCATGCAAAAAATTTATTTGCTTATTTCAAGACTAAAAGAAGTTACTTCTTTGTGTAGGTTAGAACATAGTGCTATATATAAATAGAGAGAAAGTGTGAGAGAGAGAGAGGGAGAGACAGAGAGAGAGAGAGAGAGAGAGAGAGAAATTACAGGTGGTTTTAGAAACAAAACTACTAACCCTAATCTAAAAATGAACATAGTTCTATCTTGACATTGTCAAAACTTGTTTCTAGTGCTTATTGATGAACTAGATTCCATACAATCTAGTATAACTCATTTTTTAGGATTAATGACATTTCCTCTTTAAATTATTCATATTGTTAACATTAAGTTCACTTTTTATTCTGCATGGTACCTGACATGATGCCTCTTAGAAATGATTGTAACATCTTTCCAGAATTTTTGACAATAAGGTAAAAAAATAACATTATGGCACCATCTAGTGACCTAATATTTTTCTTTTTCTTTTTTTGGTATTCAGCTTGAAAGCATGTATTTCTATTGACTATGTAAAGCTATGTGTACTTGTAACAAATGTGCAGTTAGAAATAGTTTTTTTTTTTTTAATACTGTTGACCATGAATAAAGCAAACTGATCTTGACAAACTAAAATTTCAAAATAATTTTCCAGTTAGTAGAGTAGAAAATGTTTTATAAACAGGTTCATGATTTTGGACCTAGCCTAGTTCTGATAGATACAAATGAAATTATTGTAGGTAATGAAACAGGTAATGAAATTACTATACTTTCATACTTGGAACTGAATAAGATAAATCCATCTTTAGATGATGTTTTCATCAACAAATTAAACTTTTTGCATAACAAAACTGACGAAGCTGATAGTATTTTTCTCATAATTATGTATGTGACAACATCATAAGACCTGAAAATACAGGTAAGAGAAAAGAAATACCTCTAATCCCACTAGCAATAACTATTAATTTATTACATAGCCATGTATTCTCATTGCTAGTAGAGCCGTACTGTTTGACATTATAATATGCAAATTGATTTATAAACTATTTCTTAAGCTCATAAATGTCTTATAATTTATCAATTTCTTATTCTAAAATTACATTGAATTTTAAATAAGAATGTATTGCATTTTTGTGTACATGAAAATTTGAGTTATCAAAGCATTAATTTATCTTCCTCTTTGAAATGTGTTGCTTTGTGTTTACAGTGGGGTATAGAATTCACAGAATAGAGCTTTCTAAGAGCATGCTTAAAACTAGAGTAGTTCGGTTATAAAAGAGAGTCAGTAGATTACACTATAAGTAAACTGAATTGCAGGGTTGTCGTAGCACGAAACACATCAGAGAAAAAATCCTTACTGAGGATATAAATTTCATATTTCCCCAACTTGACATCAAAATTTGACTGTAATGGTGAAGTAACATCTCTCAGAAACAATTATTCTATTTAAAATAAAATGTCAAAATAAAAACATTCTTGTTTTTTTTTTTTTTAAATCTGAACTTTATAATAATGGTTAAAGAAAAAGTTGGGTATGATTGATTTCAGAATTTGTAAAAATAAATCTGCATATTTTACTGTGTCATTTACTAGTACACATGAGTATAAATGTCTCACAGAGGTTTCTGATATGTATCTCTAGTCTCTTTACCATATGAAACTGCCAATATCTATCACCAGTATGGAAAAGAAAACGATTCTGAGAGATAAGATAATGGATTCATCTTCTTGTCAGTGTAGACTATGCTGCTTACCATCTACACTGGGCTTGAGTCAAGATTTTTATTCTGAATCACAGAATGTACTTACTCAAGTGCAATCTTTAGGCAACCAATCTGTATCAATTGACTTTCATGGAACATTTCACAAACTTCTTTATTATTTTCAAATCCTGGTTGCTGAGTTTAAATGTTAGTTCTGGGAGTGGCTTTGTGACTTTATTTGTCTAAAGTATATGATGTTCACCAGAGTGTTCTTGAAGGTGTGAGATTCTCTTCTATTACCACAAAGATATTGGTGGTGAAGAGGGACTGGCTTCAAGACCTATTAAAGATGAGAAGTACCATCTTATATTAGTCCAGATTTTTAAAATTATAATATAGAAATCAGTATCATTTCTAGCATGTTTTCGTTGAAGTGCTTCCAGAATGAGGGAATACCACAGAGAGTAATGCTTAATCATTTTAAGATTAACATCTTCCTAGGATTAACATCTACCTAGGAATTTTGCTATTTCTTCAGTGGCTCGGGTCTCCTCTACTTTCTTCTGGTCTTCAAATATGTAATTTTTGGTTTGAGTTGTTGAAGGCATTGATTCAAAGTGTGCTCACTCTAGAAACTTTCAGGGCAGCTGTGTTAGTTCCTCATTTTACCAGAAACTAAACTCCTAAGATTGGGTCAAGTTTTTATAAGCACAACAGAGAAATGCCATTGCCCCAAAAAGGCTGATGCTTGTAAATTTGATAACAAATTTTTGTTGTTCTAAGCAGTTATGGTGACCATAGATAGAATATTTGGGGGGGGGGCAAGATGGCAACGGGACAGCCTGATCTATGAGACGCTCCACAAAGGAGAACACAGAAGGTCTCTGGCGGTCTCCCCGGGGGCTGCGGATCCCATCATTGGCAGCCGGTTGTACTCGCGGAGCTAGGCTGTAGCCACCGCTGAAGCATCACACCGGTCTGGACAATCCCTGAAAGCCGCAGACAGAGCAGCCACCGCTGCTGCCGCTGCCTCAGTAGCGGCCATTATAGATTGCCCCTCCCATGCCTGGGGCAATCCAGGACTCCAGACTCTGAAGCTTCTCCAAGCAAGACCCGCTGAGATCGCAGCCATGTCCACTGCCACTGTGACATCCTGCCAGGCCGTGGGCCTGAGGCAGGCTCCTATCTCGGCTGTCGCCCAGCTTACTCCTTGTTGGGGCGAGCAGCTGAGACGAAGACGATAAAGGGCGAGCGGCTGAGACAAAGACAATCCGAAGCAGTGAGATAACACCGCCTGCTGGCGATTCAAGGTAACAACACCAAAACAGGCAAAAAAACCAAACAAAAAAAACACACCAGCTTGTAAAACAGACACAGGCAAGATTTGAGTAGTGAACTGGGTGGTGACCTGAACTGCCCTCACAGCAGGCCAGGGACAACTGACCCTAACTGTGAACAAATTTACCAGCCTGAGAAGACAGCTAGAAATCAGAGCTGAAAGGACATTGAACGTAAACGAAAAGTCTCAGAGTGTACATGATGGGTTCTGTTAGTTTAATGACTTGATTCTATTCCTACTGTTTTGTTCCTTTTCTTTCTTTCTTTTTTTCCCCTTTTCTTCTCTTTTCTCCTCTCTGAAAACCATATCTTTGTATAGAGGAACAGCACACCAATAAGATGGCTGGTAAGCTTGTATGTTAGCATCATTGCATGTTTTAGTTTTTTTTTTGTATGGGAGTTGGGTAGTCTGTAGTCATGGTCTATTTTTTTTATCTGTTTCAGTTTAGATCTCTCTCTCCATTTGTTGGTACACTCATCTGTTTCCCCCCTTACTCTTCTCTCTCTCCACCCCCCTCTTCCACCCACTGTCTGCTCCATTCTCCTCCTTCTGTTAACCTCATTTTATTTCAGGGAGTAAACCTACAACCCCATTGCACAAAAAGGCTCCAAGGCATTGCAAAGTGGGTTTCAGATTATCCATACACCTGTCAGTGGATACCAGGACCTGCAGATAGATTTTGAATCACAGCTCCCCACTTAAGTAAATCTCAAAACTGCAAAAAGGACCACCCCAACCTACAGTTCAACTCCAGAATTGAATAAAGTAAGAA